>BQNB010041961.1:0-46431 GCA_026074375.1 Tanacetum coccineum
TATATGACTAAAGAAAATTTTCTAAAAAGAAAAATATTTTTTTGATAATTTTTGTATTTTTTATGAATTTTTAAAACTTATAACGAAATTAAATTATAAAAAATACTAAACTATTTTTAAAAATTCTGAAAAATTTACCTAAAATACTTTGCACTACAACTATCCTACGAAAAATAAGAACCCCAAAATTCGGCTTATAAATAAGCCGAAGATAAGCTGGAAACAGCTTATAGCTTAAAGGGTTGAAACACCCTTAAATAACTAAGTGCCCAAGAGTCTTTCAGAAAAGACCCAAGGGCACAGCGGTAAGGAAGTGTTATAAAAAAGGGGTGTATTAAGGGTAGAGGCCCGGGTTCGAGTCTTGCTCACCCGGGTCACCCCTTATCTCCTCTTTTTTTTTTACAAAAACTTTTCAAACAAACTTGTTAAGCTCCTTGAGCTTAACAATTTTCATAACTACGATTTTTTGAAAATGCTTATGAATAAGCTGAAAAAGGGCTTTTTCTTTGGACAGTTTGCTTAAATAAGCTTAAGGCAAAAATGGTTTTTCCTATTTGACTTTTTGGACTAATAAGCTAGAATTTGAACTAATAAGCTGAAAGAAGTTATGTAACCTAACCTATATAAGCACTAATGAGTCAAAATCTACAACTAAATAAGCTGAAAAGGGCTTAAACTAGACAGAAAGCTTAAATAAGCTTAAGGCTTAAATGGCTAAATCTATTTGGCTATTTAACTCATCAAATAAGCCAAGAAAGGACTACTAAAGCTATGGACAAATAGGAAAACCAAGCTAATATGTAAAAGGGTAACCTCATACCCCAAAAAGAATATAATTTCAAATTTAATTAAATATAAAAAAATTTATCCCATAAATATAAAAAGAAATTATAAATATTAAAAATATTAACCTTTCCCCCCTCCAAATAATAATTAAAAGCTATGACTAAAAGCTCTAATAAGCTAGAAACAGAATAAGCTATTTACTAAACTAAAAACCTAAAATGAACAGTCAAAAGCCTACTTTGGGGGGGCCTTAAATTAAAGCTACTTAGAGGGCTTCTAAAGTCTATAAAAGATAGGGCTTAATAAAAGAGCTTATTGCTTTTTAGAAAAGCCCAAAGCTTGGGCTTGAATTTACAAAATAAGCTAGAAAATAGGCTTGAAAATGTGTGGTCTAGCACCCAGGGAAATGAACAAAAAATGGAGGACTTATTTTGACAGTTAAATAAGATGTCAAATAAGCTCAAAATAAAAAATGAAGTTAGACGATTTGAGTGATGGCTTAAGTTGCGTTTTTGCTCAAGTTTTAAGCTCTGAAAAACACATTCAAAGTTGCATGATTTTTACAAAAAGGAAAATAGGTGAGTTATCTTTTGAAAAACTTTGCCTAATTTCATTTGTGAAAACTTAAAAAGTATGTTGACGATTTGACAAAGTTAAAGAGAGGACTTAAACTATTGGATTTTTACCTCTAAAAAAAAGATATAGAAAACAATATCTTAAGCTAGTTTTAACAGCTTAATCAAATAAGCACTTGACACAGTTGAAAACCAAGAGATTTGGATACTTATGAAAGAAACTTAAAAACAGTTTAAAAGCCTAAGAGCTTGGAAAAACAGACTCAAATTAGCTTAGAGACTTAAGCCAAAGTTAACCAATTGTCCCCAACCCATACCATTGCATTTTTGACCCATTTTGGGCTTAACCCAAACACCCCTTTAACTTTTTAAAGAGCTTTTTAAGCTAAGTTTGTAAAGTTTAAAGCCAAGATTTTGAAAAACAGATAATCAACAGACAATATTAAGCAATATTAAACACAATAACAACAGGAATAAGCACTTTAAATATGCAAATAAGGCAATAATATAAAGGGGGGGGGCCAGTTTACATGCTATACTTGACCGATTTATAGGAAATACATAAATAAATAAGACAAAAGAATTCAAGGATTTATGAGCTTAAAGGAAAACATTATTAAGCACAAAAGGAAGAAAAAACTAAAGCTGATGAATAAGCTAATGAACAATACTTAAAAATGTAAAATAGACGTATTCCTTGATCCTTGCTAACACGGAGAGTACAAGTCTAACCTAAATAAGCTCTAAAACCAAATACCCAAGCTTATAAATAAGCTTGTACTAACTACCCAATGAAGCAATCCATCTTTTGCTCATTCATCCTTAGCTATGATCTAACAGTATAAACCCGTTTTTTTCTTTTGAATTTTTCTTAAATTTTTATATAAGGTTTATAAAAAATAGATTTATAAAAAAGGACTTGTTTTAAATAGCAAAAAAACAGGTTAGAGATTGCTTATACTAAGAGCTTAATTGATTTTCAAAGAAGTATAAGTAACTTAGCACAATATGTGAAAGACAAACTGAATTTTCATAAAAAGAGAGAGAGTACAAGTACAATAAAAAAAACTAAACTGGACTAAAACTAACACACTTAAAAACTAACTCTTGCCTCAAGGGCTTACAAAAGACTTATATAGAAAAGCTAAGCTAGGGTTTCACTTTTTTTCTTCACTTATGTGTGTGCTTCTTTGTAGACACACAAACAGTCTTGTGTGCTTGTTGTGAGAGTGTAGAAAACACAAAGCAATCCTAGCCCTTGGATTGTCTTGGTGCCCACTCAAAATTGTCACAGCCATTGATTTGTTCTTGGCCAATACGATCACATAGGATTGCCAAGCTGTTCATTGACCCATGTGGGGGTGGGGTAAGAGGTGGTGATGGTTTTGGAGTGTTATGGGGGGGTCAACGAGGTTGAGATGGACAGGTTTGGGAGGTTGTGGGGTTTGGCGGGAAATGTGTGGGAGAGATGTACAATAATTCAATTTCAGGGGTAAAGTTTGTGGGTTTGTCAAGTATGGTCCCTCATGGTTATAGTTGTCCTTGCAAATTTCGTCCTTGTGCTTATACAAGTTTGGGGTTTTGACAGAAACACCCCCCAAGGGTTATACTTGGTATTGCATCCATGGTCCTTGTGATGTATGACTTTTGAGGGTTGGCAGACTTGGCCCTTGTAGTTAATACTTTGGGCAGTTGGCATTTTTAGCCCTTGCAATCATTTTCTTTATATCCTTCATTAAATAAGTTTAGGGACTTGGCAATTTTGGTCCCTAAACTTATTTTTCTTCACTTGTGTCTTTGAATTTGTCGGGGTTGACTTTGGTTGACTTTTTCAGATTTGGGCTTTGACTTGACTTTGTCTTTTCCATGCTTTTCCATTTCGTGTCCGATTTTGTCGTTTTGGCTTTGTTTTTCGTCATTTTCTTAGATATCCGTTCCTGCACAACACAGTTAGCAAAACAAGCATATATTTGGCATTTTAAGTCCGTTTTTGGTTATTTTAACTTGTTTTTAAAGGTAAAAGGTGTGTGTAATTAAACACATACCACGGGCTGACGGTTCAAAAATCATATTCGATTTCGTTTATCAGTTGGGCTGGCTCAACAAAGCACATTTGGATGATTGTGTGTAGATCGATCAGGACCAGACCAAACTAAGGACCAAATACGAGAAAATATGTTAACTCGGGGTATCAACCGGAAAACATATGATGTTTCTTCGGGTTCTGTCAGGTTGGTTGAGTCTTTGATCCAATATGCTGAACCATAATTTAAAACATTATGAATATAAAAGTATATACCTTATAAACATGGGCATATAACTCTTGCAAAGATAGAGTTAATAGACAATGATGTCACTAAACTTTTCGAAAAAAGTACGTTTAAGGTACAAAACTTTTATTTTGTTCACTTGAGTTAATAAAATTACAGGAAACATATTGTTCTATAATTTTAGTGATAATCAGAGTAAACAAAATGAAAGTTCAATACCATAAGTGTGCTTTTTTTAATTTTTTTAGTGAAATCTTTATCTATTAACCCTGCAAATACGTGATATCAAAATAATTTTACGAGGTTATATTATTTAAAGTAACATTGATGATTGATCATAGAAATAAACCCGATTTTGTTGTAACTTCTAAGGACATCTATTGTGGTGGTTTATCAAAAAGTTTATAAAATGATAAAGATAATTTATAAACTTGTAAATTATAATGAGCATAAAATTTAAATTGTATGTTAAGAAAAAGTTTATGATGTTGAACTTTTTTATAATTGAATGCATTTGATTATTTGAGTTGTTTATAAAACATAATGTTTATACATAATGGGGATAAGTTTATAAAAAAAAAAAAAATTCTTTTAATAACACTAAGTATAAACCTTTTGAAAGATTTATAATAATGAATGATCTAATAGTGAATGATAACTTTCATGATGTCTATATATCATTTATTGTAAATTAAGTACTTTTATCGCATTAAATTAGATTAAGTAGTTACAATTTTCAAATTTAAGTTAGATTATGGGGCGGACCTCATGCGTTTTCAAGAGTTCAAGGGTATAACATGGATTTTTTTCGCATAGCATAAATGTTTATAAACTAAACATGATTTTAAAACTTTGTATTACATGTTTTGTTTAGCTAGTCCACATATTTATTGTAAAATATAGTTGTGAATTATGTGAGTTATTGTTAGAAGTGTTTATGTCATACGGATATTTATACATTAGAAATACGTGAGCCTATTCAGATCACACACCTACACACATAGATGGTACTCTATTACGAGTATTATATATTATAATATAAATGAATAGTTATTATATATATTAATAATCTAACGATAATACTTAACGGTCGTTAATTATTTGTTTTACGAATAATTAACTATTAGCCATTTAATTAATATATAAATGTAAATATGTAATTAAATAGTCAAAATGTCAAACATGAGGAGGCATTATGGGACTATAGGGGGTCGGCCTAAGGGCTTAAGGAGGAGGGGTTGGGCTTTTGTTTAAAGAGGAGGGGTTGGGATTTTGTTAGCTTAGGACTTAAGTTATAGTTCTAGGACGCCTTAATCCTAACACTATATAAACAAGCCAAGGTCGTACGGTCTTATTCATTCATTCCATTATCTCTTATCTCTTCCTTAGTCGATTTTAGAGATCTCCTTATAAGGGATTTCGAGCTTTGGCTCTCTTAGTATATCGAGAACTCAGTTGTCGATAATCAATAGTCTTTGAACTAACATTTGGGTAGCATTGGTAGACGTGTAGTGTGAATACACGTAGATGTTACTTGCTTTAGTAACTTGGTTGGAGTTTCGTGCTTCTCAACGATACGCATAAGTGATCAATTAGCTTCGTTGTTTGATAGCTTTATTTTGCTAAAAGGTACGCATTATCTTAATTATATATGCTATATGTGTGTACTTTCCGCTGCATTTACTCGTGTATTATTAGTGTAATAATAAAGTATTAGATCATTATTGTTGTGTCTTCTACTGAAACCAAGTAGATAGCCGTTGCGAAAGCTTCAATGGAAGTTGTATGGATGAGGAAATTTGTTGATGAACTTGGAAATGTCGTGCCAACCAATAAAAGACCTATGAATATGTTGTGCGACAATACAACTGCTATAGCTATCGCCAACGATCTCGGAATTATTAAGGGAGCCAAACATTATCAAAGGAAATATCATTATATTTGTGAAGTTATTCAGAATGGTGAAATTGTCCTTGACAAAGTTCACACAGATGACAACGTAGTTGATCCGTTTATGAAGCTAATGCCATATACCAAGCATTTTGAACATGCTATGAGGATTGGAGTTCGTCCTGCTAGTAGTCTCATGTAGATCAGTGATGTATTATTTAGTATTTGGATAAAGGGATGTTAAATGATTGTTATTTTTCAATGAATTAATGTAAGTGGTATTATTGTTTTCATTTTATAATAATTGTGTCATGTATTTACATGTTTAATCCATGAATGACTTGTTGCATTCTAAACTATATCCATTGTCAGTTAACAATATCAGAGTATTGTTGAATTAAGACAAATATGAGCATTTGGTCTTATTCTATTGAATATTTAAAGATGTGTTTGCCAAACTCATATGTTATTCAATGTGGTTGAATATTGGATACCCCACATTGTGTTAATCACTTTATGGATCAACGTCATTAAGTGAGTTATACATATGGTAGAGTTTATGCTTGTCCTCAGACTTGAGATGCAAGCAAGTGTTAATTGTGCGGATTGCATTTTCTTGATTCTACTCAACCGTTGTCCTTAATAAGGTAGTTATAAAGGTTACTTTTAGAAATGTTATGAAGCATATGAAAAATACTTGTAGTCAAAATAGAATTTGTTTCTCTACATGTTTGGGAGTTAGATACTTATTGGGCCCCTCATTAGGTTGATCAGATGTTTGCATGGTCATGCCCAAAGTGTCGTAAAGATGATACTTTTTACATTTGGTAATCTAGATCAATACATAAACGAGCAACATAATCGTTGAATTATGGAATGACTTTGATCCATATCCATATTTAACACCGAATCTAAAACAAAAGGATGAATTAACTTAAATCATTGATACTGGGAAGTTTAACAAAGCTGCACTCAGGTATTTCTGGGAGCATTGATGATTTTGCTAGACGCTTTTCAATGTTAGTATGTTATATACTATGATGATGACTTTCGCAAGTGGGAGCTGTTGGAAGTGTTTATGTCATACGGATATTTATATGGCTAGAAATATGTGAGCCTATGGGGGTCACACACTTATACACATAGATGTTACTATATTAGTATATATAATAATATAAATGTATATTAATTATATATATTGATAATCTAACGATAATACTTAACGGTCGTTAATTGATTATTTTACGAATAATTAATCGTTATCCCTTTAATTAATATGTAAGTGTACATATATAATTAAATAGTCAAAATGTTAGACACGAGGGGCATTATGGGACTATAGGGGGCTGGCCTAAGGGATTAAGGAGGATCGGTTGGGCTTTTGTTAGCTTGGGCCTTAAGTTATAGTTTTAGGATGCCCTAATCCTAACACTATATAAACAAGGTCCTCCCATTATCTCTTTTCTTTCTTCCTTAGTCGATTTTAGAGATCCCTTGTATGGGATTTTGAGATTTTTCTTTCTTAGTATAATGAGAACTCGGTTGTCAATAATCGATAGTCTTTGAACTAACATTCGGGTAGCATTGGTAGACGTGTAGTGTGGATACACGTAGAGGTTACTTGCTTTAGTAACTTGGTTGGAGATTCGTGCTTCTCAACGATCACACATACATGATCAATTAGCTTCATTGTTCGATAGATTTATTTTGTTAAAAGGTACGAGTTTCCTTTTTATGTTTATGTTAATTTTATATGATATATGTGTTTACTTTCCGCTGCGTTTACTCGTGTATTATTAGTGTAATAATAGGGTATTAGATCAATAACTTCAACAATTATAGACATGTGTACGCTACTAGTTAGATTAGATGGTTAAGCAAAAAAGTTTGTGAAAACTTAAAATGTTTAGGACTTCTACTAAACTTGACCAAGTTTTATCAAACACATTGTGTGCAACAAGTATGCAACAAATATGACTAAAACGTCATCTTTAATGTGTGATATTTATCTCATATTTCATCAGATTTGAGTGATTAAAAACCTATGTAAAGAGTGAAACAAAATCTATAACTTTCATGCGTTAAGTTTTTCACTATTCGGCAGTTATGAGGGTAAAAAATAGGGTCGAAAATACAAAAAAAAAAAAAATCAAGACCCATTTAATATTAAAAAAAGTTTCAAAATATTTAACAAGATTTATACCAAATTAAAGAGGATTAAATTTAGAAATTATGATGAAATCGGTTTTTCTAAAAGTTTGTCGTTTAAGAGTTATGTGTGTTTGAAGTTTGAGGATGAAAAGCAAAAAAAGGTAAAATTATCATTTTACCCTGACAAGATTTTTTGAATAATACAGGGTGGGGGACACATGTCGCATTAACGGGCACTTTCTGCACTTTTTATTTTGAGACCACTTTCTATAGGATCCCATACCGGTGGGTAAAAGATATAAATAACCAACGTATTTATCAATTTTCCCCGATTGAACTCTTTACTTTTTTATTAGCGTATTTAACCCTGAAACTTGTTGGCATGTTTTAATAATAACCATATAACTGGTTAATGTCCACGTCGCCACCACATGGACACTTTCTTCCACATAATTATTTAAATACAAACCCAGTCTTTTTAACCTAAAACTCGTGCCCATTTATGATGCGGGTACTTTGACCCCCCCTTTATACGTTGAAACCCTGATTATTTAACCCCATTTACACGAAAGAATATTTGCCTTCCCCAAATCATAACTAATAGAAAACACTAATTCATATATTCAGTCACTTAACCTAAAAAGGTCTTCCTCTTCTTCAAATCAGTCAAACTGTTACCAAATAATACCTAAAAACTACAAATGTGAGCTTCCATTGATGCACTTATTTCTTGGACCCCTACAACCCCTTCAAGAAGATTTTTGGTTTGTCCAAACAGATATGTAAATTTCTTGATCCTTATTTTTTAAACACTTATAACCCGTATTGACTATCTAATTTTTTTAATAGAAAACAAGAGTCAATAAAGGCAGACATTGTTATTGGAAAGATATTGAGTTGGAGAGTAAATGGTATAGATATCATTTGCCTAAAATGTACTTGCTTCTAAATCCAAATGAAAGAGAAGTACTTGAAAATGAAATGAGAGGCAGAGATGAACCTACTATAATGAAAGTTTATTTTGCTAGTTACAAGACTAAGATGGGGATTAAGATGAAGGAATTCAAAAGAGATTTAAAGAAAAAGGAAAAAATTGTGTCTTTCTTAAAACTAGTGGCATTGTGTTAGTGGTTTTATTTAGAGTTCTATTAGCTATCATTAGGTTATGTAAGCTTTTGTGTTGTAGATCTTTTGTGGTTTAATGTTTATCAAATGAAATGATGGATGGTAATATTAGTTGCAATTTACATATTGCAAGAATGCGGAATCAATATTATACTAATATGCACATGGTTTTTTGTAGTCTCTCATGCCTTTTCTAAAAAAGCAACAAAAATTAACCCATTCACATGGGTTTTCTGCAATTACAATGTCTTTAAAACCAATAATATGCATTATCCCATGCCTTTGCTAAGAAAGCAACATAACTCACCCATTCTAACTTTGCGCTAACTTATTCATTGCTACTAACCTTTGCATTATGTAAACCCTTATTTCTTCAAGCATTGTTATAATAGGTTTACTCCTAAGTATCAATATGGCCCTATTGAAACTCTTATAGCTACCGTTTTCAAATGCAACACATCTTTTCTCCATTTCAAAAAAATGCTCTTGGCCAACTATTTGGATTCCTTTGAACTAGGTACTCATATGCAGACTCATCCAATTGTCTTATCTGTGCCATTTTATAACAACCCAAGAATTTTCATCAACCTATTTTACTATTATCACAATTATACGGGGAAATTTTTCGCTTTATTACATTACTTGCATTGTCAATATCTCAGTATGTCATGTAACTTACATAACTACAGTAGACGAGCTCACGCAACCTATCTATGGCAATCCTATCTTCATAAAATGTCAAGTCAATATCTTAATATCCTTATTACAAAGTACATTATTCCAATAATGTACCATTCGCAACGTTATATCAAAATGAGCTTTAAACCGTTATCATATACCTCTAAACCCTACACACCAGATAAGATTAATATCTAAAGATGAATGTACAACGAATTAAACATATACAATTAACATAACATATCAATAAAATAGTACATTCCCTCGAAAGAAAGGTCCAGTCTTTCAAAACGTCAATATACTATAATTAATGCACGATATCAAAATAGTCCGTTCTAGCCTCTGTTTTACCTCATTTCTTCACCACCACTCCTTGCAATCTACTACACTCAATATAGCAATGGGTAATCCCAATTATTCGATCATACACTTTCATACACATTTACACTCAAACCCAATTCGAAAAGACAGAAACCTAACCGAGCAAAATAGTAAATCATGACCCGTTTCTTGGTTTTTATTCATCATAACCCTAAACCAACACTCAAATAAGTTGAAATAACTTATTTTATAATCATATCAATCCTATTCAATCATTATTTCATCATTACTTCATCATTTTACTTCACTTGTACGTAAAACATATCCTAGAAACCCTAAATGTACCTAATTTGTCAGTTAACCCTTACTCTTTATAAACCATTCTAATCCCAAATAACCACCAAAGGGCCAATTTATAAACCTCATAAAATGAGTTTTTACAAATCATTATCTATCATTACTTGGCAATGTGCAAGAAATCAAAGCCTAGAAAACCTTAACGAATCCAGCAATCCCTAAATATGCCCTATATTGTAACTATTTGCCCGTTTCTCAATTCAACCCATTATACCTTAAACCAAGTGACGCAAACTTCATTGATAATACATTATATAACCCTGTGATTTGAGATTCCAGCCATCTAATCAAGAGTATGCAAAATATAAGCCAAGAAGTCCAAGAACACCCTAAACAGCCCTAGTTAAACCTGTACTCCCATTTCTTCATTTCTAATCCTGTATTAATCCCAACCTATTGGCTAATCTTTGCTAAATATTACTTTTATACCAGACCTTAACAACCTATTTCATCGATACTTATCATTATTAAAATCACAATGTACCTTGGATACACTCTTGAAACTATGCCGAGCCCAAAACAACCCGCACCCCATTTTTTGGCTTCTTAACCCTTTTTACCCTAACCATGTGCAAGCCACGTGCATAAACTCTTTCTAGACACCTAGTAGCAGCAGCCCCACTCTCTTTGAACCTTCTCTTGGTCGAAATTAAAGGCACATGGCCTTCTTTTTGCTCCAATCAGTCGCGAACACCCAAACACCCCTAAAAACCTTCACCATTGCAATCCCTACCACCTAGAACCTCAAGACCATCAGGTGCTTCAACACATCACCCACTTCTGTTACCACACGTCCCTATATCAGATTTCATAAGCTTTCCTTGTCTAAGGTTCATTTTGCCTATAAATAGAACTCAAAACCTTCATTCTAAACTCGCACCACACCTCCTCCTCTATAACCCTTATAGGCAGCAATCCTTTGCTCCCTTATGATCCTAGGATCATTAAAGAGTGTTCAAGAAGGCAAAGGCCCTATTATTGAAGCCTCGAGTAAAGAGAACAAGGCGGACGAGTAGGAAAATACAACCCGAAACGACCCATTACACCATTTTTGATCATTGAAGCTTAAACCTTCTGATAAACTTCATAACCTGCTACACACCCTTAAATGTTCAATATGCTCCTAAAGTATACTCTTGTTTAAAAGTTTTAAAATAACTCAATTCATGCTCTATTTCCATTTGATTCCAAAACGTACACCAAACCCGAAATTTCGCGTTTTCTTAAACTAAATTTAAATGATTAAATATTATTATAAGCTATCTAGCATGCTTAACTAATGTTTTAAAATAACCACTTTATTGATTAATGAAGAATTTGAACGAAAAACCCACCCGTTTTACGTTTTTGAAAACCTAATTTGACCCGTTTTACTTCCTCAGCTTAACGAATCAATTAAATTAAACTTGTGGTTTATGTTCAAACGTCATATTTTATTTATTTTAACTTTCAAAGGTCTAAGAAATGTTAAAATAATGCGATGCATGGCAATTTGACATGTTTTGGTACATTAAGCCATTCAAGGGGTATTTAACTCGTAGATTTCTGAAACTGAGGATAACTAAAGGGCTGAATAGTGTCATTTTTATCAAAGTTATAACTATAGGGGATCTATTTATTTCCCACTTTTAAAAGTCCAAGGTTTACTTGTGGATAACTTACAAAGTGTGACGGACCGAAGTTCCGTAAAAATGCAAACATCCGGTCTTACTTGCAATTTTCCAAACCCAGGTCTAAAAGTAACATTCTGAAAATTTAAAAGCATTTTAAAACCGTACCAGACATAACTTTTATTAATGTTTCGCGTGGCATAACATTATCCAGATATTGAATAAAACCTTAAACCAGATCACCGAAGCTATATTGTACCACTGTACTAGGGACTTCATATTTAGGAGGTTTCTTCTTGGTATTACGTACGACTGAGTTGTTGGGGTTTAGATTTAAAGTGCCCTATGCTCCTCAATGTTTACTAAATACTCGGATTTTGAGGGCCCAACATATACCAATAATTTCCTAACTCTTCATCAAACTCCATAACTCTTAAACCAAAGTTCTAAGTACAATCTTCCTAAGAGCTTACATAGTCTACTCAGATTGTTGACCAGTTGCTGTTCTATCATTTTATTAGAATCAACATTCCCTGGTTAAGATTGGGATAAGTCGTCCCACGATTCATTATTTGGAATATTTAATTAGCCACCTAACCCATCAGTGATTCATAACCTCGCTTTTTACTCATTTACAGAGTTTTATAAACCGCGACAGGGGGATACAACTTGTTACAAACGCTTTACTTTACATCGTTTATCTTATAACGTTGTGATTTACTTTCATAAGACTTATGAAACATGCTTTAAACCAGAAATACTAGTGTTTTTACAATATATATGTGTATGCCTAGATATACTATACACTACTGTCTATTATTATGCCAAAAGTCCCTCATTATCATGGACCATTAATCACTTTCGGGTGAACGCAAATATTGTGGATAGATCTATCGGGATTGACGAATCCTGTTTGTGTTAGCCGGATAGGTAACCAAACACACTATATTTGAATTTCATAGGTATATGGCAATTACCTACACCGAGGGCCATTATCTCTCTATATATATATCACATCATTTTGGGTATATATATACACTAGTCAGTTTGTGTGCCATGAGCTTAGACCAGACTATACTATACCAGACAAGACCAAACAGACCAAATAAGGTAATAACGGGGTAATACACTGTTACTATGATAATTGTATTCGTTGCAATTATTACTAATAACGGGTGTATAATAACAATATCATTTTACATAATAATTGTGTTTAAACAATTATTACACTATGACTTGTATTCAAACTGTTTATCAAACCTATGAATTTCACTCAACCTTTGTGTTGACTTTTTAGCATGTTTATCTCAGGTAATTGAGCAAGTTGCGGCACGGAGTGGCATGGACTCAAAGATGGTTGAACTGTTATCATTCAAACATAATGTTTTAGATTTTGGGACCTGCATTTTGTAAAAACTCTGATTATAATGAATGATAACTAAATTTTTCCAACAACGTCTCTTTTAAAGTTGTTTTCTATGATTATGATTGTTGTATCCATGAAGTAATACCCCAGATTATCTTCCGCTGCTATATTGTAAAAATGGGGGTGTTACAGATTGGTATCAGCGCCATGGTTATAGAGAACAAGGTCAAAAACCTTAACTATAACCACATTTCTTTTTCAGCCATCAAAGTCCTCCGTGCCACTACATTCCGGAACAAGTATGTAAAGATACATATCTATTATACTATTATATAAATAACTTATGTTATTTACAAATTAGGTTGTTATTAGAACGATATCTTCTCCCAATCGCTCTACTTTCGATATCGAGGATGCTTTTTCCTCTATAAATATTCTTAACTATACTTTGGTCTCATCGGATTATTTCCCAGCTTCAGCAGGAAGCAGTTCTTTTAACTCTTCGGAAAACTCTAAAGATAATATAATTCCACCAGTATTCTCATCTTTCTACAATAATCCTTGTTTGAAGGACGTACAAGCATTTTATGCTAATGAATTACCTATTTCATCATCAAATCCTATTACTCCACCAGCTATTTTAACTCCATCTCCGATATTACCACCATCACTACTATTTAATCCTCGATATTTCTCTATTCCTGAAGAACTATTACCACCTAAGAAGCAAATCCATTCTCCATCTTCTTCCTCAACTACGTTATCTAATTCATCTCGAAATCAAACTTGTAATTTGGTATCACCATCTTCCTCAGTTTATACTCCTACCCCTCCTCAAGTATTTGAAATAGGAAAATGTTCAGATAAGATGTATCTGAAACATCATGAGAAACAAGTCGAAGATATCTTGAATTATTTAAACGAACTCTATCTTCACCGCATTGAGAGAATGGAAGAAGGACGTATAAATGGTAACAAACTGAAAACTGAACTCAAGGAAATCCGTATTCAGATTATCAAACTTTAAAAGAAGTGGTTAGGGCAAAAGGATAAGATTGCCTTTGCTCACTACAGAATTTCCAATCTTGAACGAATTATTGAGAAAATCCAAGCTTGTCACCAAACAGATCAGGATGATCTTTAAGATGTCATCTACCGGCTCAGAATCAACAAACTCTTAGAATAGTTATAGCTTTATCCTAAGCCACGGGATGTGTGGTATAAATAAAAACGCTTGTCAAATCTTGACTATGTACAGTAAAAAGGCAAGTTATTTATAAAGGCAATCCCATTTCATACCTTATTGTTTCCAACTTATCTCTCTCTTTCATCATCATCTCCATCATTTGTATCATTATCTCCGTCTCCATGAATCATACCATAACTTCTAAGTGCTTAAAATCCAAAAATAAGCATTTCTCTTTAAGCATCTTAAGCATCACATTTTCTTTAAGCATTACCTTTCAAAACTTGTGATATCATTCTTACTACGTGTTATCTTATGTTGATAGAATGCCTCCCAAAAGGACGTCAACATCCAAAACACCAGCCATAACTTTGGATGCCCTCCGACAACTGATTGCTGATTTTACTGCAGCCCTGGAAGCACAAGCTGCTGCCATGGCAAATGCCGACAATCCCAATAGGAATACTGGACCAAGAAAACCTCCTGTAGAAAAAAGAGGAAACTACAAAGAATTCATAAATTGTCAACCTTTCTACTTCAATGGCACGAAAGGAGCTATTAACCTCATCCTGAACGAACTAAGGCAAATCAATGTAAATGAATCAGTATTGCTCATGAAGCAGATGTGCTGAGGAAAATAAAGTAACATTTGCTACTGGTACTTTAACTGATGATACCTTGTCCTGGTGGAATTGCACATGCCAAGCCTATTGGAATAAGCAAGCTAATCAAAATCACCTAGATGAGTATAAAAAGCTTTCTGCGAACAAGTAACTGTCCTCGAACTCGAGATCAGAAAATGGAAAGATGAATTTTATGGTCTAACTTAAATGAGTGATCGTCAAGACTTATATTAGACAGATTCCAAGAATTAGCATTCTTATGTCCAAATCATGGTGCCAAATTCTAAAAACTTAGGAAGCTTGTCATCGTGTGGACTGCCGCACAAGCATTGAAAGGAAACATTACTGCTCAAAACCTCAGACTCTGGAAGAAGCCACCAACATAGCTCACAGACTAATGGACCAAATAATAAAGCATAATTCTGTGCGAGAAACCAATGATCACAAACGAAAGATCGATGATAGAAGGAACACCACCAACAACAACAACTACCCCAATGATCGCAACAACCATTAACCACACCAACAGATCACAATAACAAAAATAACTACCCAAATAACCGTAAACATTAACAACTCGCAACAATTATCACCATCAGCAGCAAAATGGAAGGCAGGAAATCTTTAAGGCTAATGGAAACCGTGGATATAATAGACCTCATCCCCTTTGTAGGAAGTGTACTATGCATCATACAGGACCGTCAAACTGTTAGGTGTCAGAATTGCCACAACATAGGCCATCAGACTAGAAACTGTAGGAGCTAAGAACATCTATTTTCCAACATCACTCTATCTCTCAACTAAATCTCGATACTTGTAACATAAGTATCAACTTCATTTTGTCATATGTAAATTCGTATGTAAAGTGATCTATGAAATAATAAAAGAAGATAATTCGTACATCTTGTTATCCGTAGTATCAAAACTCGACATTAGTTTGTGTCGATTCTATCATACTCAAACTCTAAATACTCTCCTACAACCTCTTGCAACATAAATATTTCATCCTCGATTAAATAGTCGTCAGTACATATCAACATCGCCATATTATCTAACCATACAGGATTCATATCAATTTTCTAACACTACCATATCATGTTTTTTATGCTTAGGTAGAACATTTATGATCATCTTATGAAATGAAATTAGAAATGCTTCTTTTATTTGAATAAGGAAATATTAATCCTGAACTATGAATTTAAAATTTTCTCAGTTTTTAACAAGGATATGGACGCCTTCTTTTTGTAAGTGACTAATTATAAATAAGTAGGCTTAAGTATATAACATACGTACAAACAAGTTTCTTTCAATCGTTTGTACAAATACTTTCCTTTTCTTCACTTAAACATTATCATTATTACCTTCATCATCTGTTCATTTCAAAATCTGTATCTCACATGATTAGCAACTCTCTTACAAATTCATTCCTTGACATCACTCATTCCATGATCTCCGTATTATAAAAAATTTCTATATTCTGCAACGTAATAACAAGGAAACACACAAGAATCTATGCAATGTCAAATGATTTCAATACCACTAGGTATGAAAATTTTGACAAAGACTTGTGATAGCATTCTTATTTAATGTTGACTTTTAAATTGATAATGACAAACGATTCCTTACGTCTGAGTAGCGCAAAGTATTATTCATCGCGCCAGATTTCTCACCAGAAATCTAGAGAAATTCTATTGACTGTCACCAAGAGGTATGATCTTGAAAATAAGTAGACGTGTGAAAGGAGGTAATTATAATTATGGTGTACAACATAATTATAAATGCATCACACACGTGAACTTGTAACCTTGATTAGCCTAACTTAAATTCATTCAATTCAACTTTAAATTAAATCTCGGGACGATATTTCTGTAAGGGGTGGAGACTATAACAACCCAAGAATTTTCATCAAACGCAAAACTTATTTTACTATTATCACAATTGTACGGGGAAATTTTTCGCTTTATTACATTACTTGTATTGACAATATCTCAATATATTATATAACTTGCATAACTAGAGTAGACGAGCTCACGCAACCTATCTATGGCAATCCTGTCTTCATATATGTCAAGCAAACATCATAACATGTCAAGTCAATATCATCATATTCTTTTTATAAAGTACATTATTCCTATAATGTACCATTCACAACGTTATATCAAAACGGGCTTTAAACCGTTATCGTATACCTCTAAACCCTAATTCCATGAAAGATTAACATCTAAAGTGAATGCACAAGATACTAAAGCATATGTACAAGTAATATAACATCTCATATGAAATATAAAATCTCTTTAAATCAAAGTACAAGTCTCTAAAAGCTCAATGTACAAGTCATTAAGCATGATCTCTAAAATAGCCGTTTTACCTCCGTTTTCATTCTAATTTCTTCACCATAACTTGTGTACAAGCTACTACACTCAATATACAATATGTAAACCCTAATTATTCCATTCATAAGCTTTCATATCTATTTTTACACTCAAAACCCTAAACCCTAAAATCGAGCTAGTTTCTAAACTATGACTCGTTTCTTCATTTGTATCCATTGTAAACCTAAACCAATACTTAAATAAGTTATAATAACATAAATTACAACATTATCAATCACTTTCCATCATCATTTCACCATATTAACAACAATGTACAAGAAATAAAACTAGAAAACCTAAATATGCCTAAGTGTGATTTTTGACCCATTTACTCATTTTCTACCCATTTTAACCCAAACTACCTATAAACTTTTGATTATAATCCTTATAATAATCTTAGGATCAGTAAACAAACATTCATAATCAAATGTAACACAAATTACAAGCTAGAAAACTCAACCCGAACCCTTATGAACCCTAAATGAACCCGAAATACAAACCCTTGCAAAATGACCCATTTTAACTATTTTTCTTGCAACCAAGCACCTCCATGACTCACCTCATTCATACCTAAGCAGATTACACACCTTCTAAACAAATATATTCATCATTTATAGTTTAAAAAAATGGCACAGTGTCCTGTCCTTTTTCTTCTGTTTAGTCGCGGCGCATCACATGGGCATGAACAACTCACCAAAGCTAAATTCTAGCTTGACCACACATCTAAAATAGACCCTCCTTATCATCCTATAGACTTCCCACATGTCCTAACCAGATCACATAGCTTACCTTGGTCACCAAGATCATTTTACCTATAAATAGCAACCTAAACTCTTCATTTTTCTTCATCCCCCACTTCCTCCTCTATAACCCTTACATAGAAGCAATACTTTGCTCTAATAGATCCTAAGTGATCTTAAGAAGGCTCAAGTTCAGAAAGGAAGCAAAAGAAACCAAGAAACGAAGCCCGGGAGCCGTTATTCTAGGCGTATGAAGCCGAAAGTCCTGATTTTGACCCGTTTCTAAGCTATAAGCTCAAGACCAGGTTCTCTAAGCTTATGTTCTGCTTTCATAACGTCATAATGTTCATATGATCTTGCTAAAATCATAATATAAAGCTTTGAACTCAAAAACCTAAGTGTTATGCCTTTTTGATCCAAAACCGTACACCCGAAACCCTAATTTCGCGTTTTTCTTAAAACTAAATGTTATAATGATTAAATATTTGTTATAAATCCCCTTTTCCTAACATACTTAACTAATATTAAAATAACCACTTTATTGATTAATGAAGGAATTTGAACTTAAAACCCACGCGTTTACGTTTTGAAACCCTAATTTGACCCGTTTTACTTACTAGCTTAACGAATCGTTATTTTAAACTTGTGTTGCGTTAAATCTTCATATTTTAGTTTATTATAACTTATAAATGTCTATTGAAATGTTAAAATAAGCTTGCATGGCAATTTGGACATGTTTTGTATTATAATACCAAGCAGAGGGTCTATATCGTTACTTTCTGAAACTCAACTAGAAGGGCTGAATATGTCCATTTATCAAAGCTTATGAACTATAGGGTCTATTATGTTCACTTTTCAAGTTCAAGTTACTTGGTATATCTTTTAAAGTTGAAGGACCAAAGTCGTAAAAATGCAAACTCCAAGGGCTCATTTGCAATTTTCCAAACCCCATGGTCTAAAATGTAACATTTTGAAAAAGTATAAAATCATATCCAAAACATTATAAGACATAACTTTAATTAACGCTTCTCGTGCTTAACATTTCCAGATATTGATTAAAACGCTTAAAACCGATTATATCGTATCACAATACTAGGGAGCTTCATATTTATGGAGTTATCATCTTGGTATTACGTTCTGAATGAGTTGTTGGGTTTACGATTTAAAGTGCCCTAGCTCCTCAAACGTTTACTGAATGACTTCTGAATTATGATGGCCCGAACAGTGATACAATAATTCCAAACTCTTCAATCAAACTCATAACTCTTAAACCAAAGTTCTAAAGTACAATCTTCCTAAGACTTGACATATTCTACTCAGGTTGTGTGACGTGGCTATTTACTATCATTTTACTATATCAACATTCCCCGGTTAAGATTGTGATAAGGTCGTCAGCTTTCATTTCAGAATATTTATTACATCTACCTACCAGGTGAGTTCATAGCCTCGCTTTTCAATCTTTTGAATGTTTTATAAACCCGCGAGGGGGATACATGCTGATACAAACTCTTTTGACATAACTCTATAATCTTATAAGCCAATGTGAAATTAATTTTCAAAGGCTTAAATAATTCATAACCCCATATTTGAAATCTTTAAATACATTATAAACGCTGTGATACCTGATATAGAACCATAATGCAAGTGTTTTATTCTAATGTATGCTACCATATATATTCTTGCCTAAGTAGCTCCCAGTGCCACTATTCCATAAATCTGAATCATTAATTACTTGCATTGCGAGTGAACGCGAATATTGTGAATAGATCTATTGGGGGTGACGGCTCCCGTTTGATAGAAACCCATGACTTGTGTAGCCAAAACGCATAATATATTGTCACTAATAAGATGACCTTGGCAGTTACCTTTTCCATGGGGAATATCTGTCCTTAAGCCCTACCAATACACTACGAGTGATTTCCCTGTTAATGTATTGATTCATAGAGCTTAGGTACAATAATAATGTTAACCCAGATTTCCATGATAATATGTATTCGTATGCAAATTATAACCATTATATAACTTGCATTCCAACCATATAATATTCAACTAACTCTGAACATGCATTCCATGATAATAAAAACTGTGCCTATAATAATACTAGATCTTCCATGATAATTATCACCAGTAATGCCAATATTTCCATTTAAACTGTATTGCAATTATTACATTTCAAACCTATAATTTCACTCAACCTTGTTTTGACCCTTTTTAGCATGTTTATCTCAAGTGAATAATTAGCAAGTTGCAGCAATCACGGATGGCATGGACTTCGAAGATGGCTGTAACTGTTTATCATTCAAACATAATGTTTAGATTTTGGGACTATCATTTTGTAAAAAATCTGATTTATAATAATGTAACTAAATTTTTTCAACAATGTCTCTTTTAAAGTAGTTATTCTATGATGTATGATTGTTGTATCCATGAAGAAACCCAATACCCCAGATTAGCTTACGCTGCTATATTGTAAAAATGGGTGTTACAGATGACATACAAGTCGCAGACTAGATAAAGATGTTCGTTTTAAAATAAGAGGTGTAGTTGACTGGAAAAAAACAACAAAGCAAATATTGTTTGCTACTTCATCTACCGATGGCTAAATATATCGCTATCGCTTAGCCTTTGATGCAATCGAAAGAGGGCTGTATGGATTCGTAAATTCATTTATTGGGCTTGTGTTTGTTCCCACAATTTAAGAACGCCATAAATATGTATTGTGCCAATAACAAACTGGGGGCGGAGGGGTGCCATATGGCGCGATAGCTCGATAGAGAGATGCGATGGGAGGAGGAGTCACTAGCGCACCAAGGTGCAACTACATATCTTCACGTCATTCAGAACAGTTCACACTACAGTAGCGATGATTGACTTGCGAGATTACAATAAGCGGAGCAGCTAGAAATTTTCAGAGGTGACGAGACTAGGGATATAAAAAGTCTGAACCTATAGTATGACACTAGATCTACAGTAGCTTAGCGATTCACTTTCATCAAAGCTTTGACATCGATTCCTAGAAGCATTACTTGAAATCGGCTGCTGACTAAGAAAATAGGAATGATACCAGCTAGTAGTCTCATGTAAATCTGTGTTTTATTAGTATTTGGATAATTTAGAATTGTAAGACAGTTTTAACTTCATGATGAATAAAAAATACTTGGTGTTTGTTTTTCATTCATATAATAATTGTTATTCTATATTTGCATGTTTAAATCCTTGAATGATTTATCATTCTAAATATATCCATTGTTGGTTAACAATATGGGAGTATTGTTATGTAAGGCAAATGTGAGTGTTGGTTATATTCTTTGAATATATGGATTGTTCCCGCCAAACTCAGGTGTATTCACAAGGGATACATATTGGATACCCCACCTTCGAATATTTACTTTTGGATCCTCATCATGAGTAAATGTCGAAAATGGTTTAAAAGTCGTTCTTAGACTTGAGATACAAGCAAGTTCTGCATGTGTGGATATCACTTTTTGAGTCTAAGTCAAACGCTATCCCTAATAAGTAGTCATTTAGGCTATTCTTGAAGTGATGTGACTCAGCAACTAAACACATTGTAGTCATAAATGAATTTGTTCCTCCGCTGCTAAAAAAAAAAAATAAAAAAAAAGCAAAAAAAAAAAAAAAAATAGCAAAAAAAAATAAAAAAGAAAATAAATAAAAAATAAAGAAAGTGTAGAAAGATACCATGGGCCCTCTCCAGAATTAATCAAATAATTGCATGGCCGTGCCCAAAGGGTAATACAAGATGAATCTTGATTATATTTGGTATATCTGAATGATTTCTATAACGAGAAACATAATTTAAACTATATGGAATGAGTTAGGATCCATATCCATGGTTTAAGGGTATCTAGAATAAAGGGACGATGATTATAGCAAGAAATAAACTAACCATTATAAGCTGAGATTGTTCTTGAAACTATTATCTCAAGTATTTCTAATCTAAAGGTAATTGTGTGTGTTTGCTAGACGTTGCCAATTATCAGTATATCTGTATCCCGCTACTCCGCCTCCCAAGTGGGAGCTGTTGGAATATGGTAGTCGGTTTCGCAAGTTATACGTTAGAAATACGTGAGCCTATTGGGGCACACGCGTTAAACACATAGAGTATAACAATAATTAAATAATCATTATTTACTATTACTTGTTTAATAAAGTATAACAAATATTTAAAATACGAAACCGAAGGACTTAAACGAACAAAACCCAAACCCGTAAGGTGCCATTGTTTGGCCGAAACCCCAAAGGGTTCTAGAGGGTTGTTTGGGTCGGTTATGGAGAGGGGGAAAGGGAAACATTGAGGTTTTCTTGTTTGACAAGAATTAGGATTAAGGGCCTATATAAACCCTTACCCCATACCTCATTATTCATTCCACACAATCCCTAAAAACCTAAAGAAGTTTTTGGTGCTCCCTTTTCCCTCAAAACCCAAACCGAATTCCCTTACACTCTGTTCTCGAGTATTTTTTTTAAGGAATGGAAGAAGATGGGAAGGGAAATAAAAAATAGTAGTGTTCTTGAGTTTTTCTTTAAGATGGAAAGCTAGGGACGGGAGGTGGAAAAAAAAAAAAAAAAAGAAAAAAGAGGGATGGGAAATTATGGCTTTTATTAAGATTTGTTCCCTCCATTTTTGAGGGGATTAGGAAGGAAAATGGGTGTGTAACATCATGGGCTTGTGTAAAATTACAATCTTATCCCCAATTAACATGCACGTTCCATATAACAGTGGTTTACAAGCCGTTAGAGATCGAAATGCTTTGAGCTGTTTGGTAAATATATTTACAAACAAAACATACGTGACCACCCAAATCTCAGTGGCACCCTATTTTTGAAAAGAATTTGACGATAAGCGATGTTATAGTATTTGAAATGCTTAAGCAAGGTTTAATTGTAGGTAATTTGTGTAAATACTTTTTGTATTGTTGCTTATTGTTGTAATCTGATTTTTGTCTAGACTTGGTTAAAATAGTAAGAAAATGAACTTCTTTAGTGTTCATAAGTGTATTGTTTTATTTTTGTCTTCTTTTATACAAGTTGGAGCAGCATCCTTATTGGTTTGATGTTTTTAATCGCATGACACTTCACATATCTGGTACGAGACTGAGTTTTTCTGTTAGGTGGACAATATTGATGGTAGTTTTGAGGGTATATTGGTAATTTTGTTATTTTCCTTATCCTTTCCTTGCTACTTAAAAATTAAAACTCAAGAACACAATTTGCAATAACCACTTTTTTCACAATGGCATCCCTTACTTGCTCTTCCCTTCCCATCCCCTTCTATTCTTTAAATTTTAGACTCGAGAACAGAGCGTTAGGGATTTTTGGCTCTTCTCTCCCCTCCATCGATTTCAACAAAACCTCAAAAGGGTTTTTAGTAATTCTTGTTCTCCCCTTTTGGTGAATCAAGATCTACACAAGGTGTTTTGTTGGTGGTTCTCCTAGCTGGACAATAGTATAAACCCAATTAGGGTTTGTTGGTTTTTGATTTAAATCAAACCGAATTAGGGGTGTTTGATTTTTGGTTAGAACCCTAAACGAATTAGGCTTTCGTTTGGTTTTCGATTACAAGAAGCTCACAAGGTGCGTTTGGTAATTGGAATACTCGTGGTGTTTGGATCGTGAAGGAAGACTAGTAATCAACTCATATTCGTTGACGTGTTTGTGTGAGCAACCGTAGAGGCAGTAATTTAACTGCTACTTGTTTCAAATTCAAGATCAAGAGGTAAGTAATTATTTACTTTATTAAGTGTTAATTCTATGTGCCTTAACTAGATCCAATCCGCCGCGTATTCATAACTAAACTGGTTACCTAGAATGTTAAATCCCAACAGTGACAAGGGTCGAATAGTTTACTTTGAAAAGTGATTACACGATTCCAAGTGATATCCGGTAACCATCTTTAATATGTAGTTAGGCTATTGATTATCTTTACACTCTTATGGGCTCACCAACCTGCAACATAATTTTTCTACCATTTGGCTTTTAGCCATCGCTCTCGCATATGCCATTCGTTTTTCTTTTTTATATTTTTTATATTTTTTATTTGTGAGCGTATGGGTATTTTTGGTGGAGTATTTTGTGATACTCAATAAGTGTTATTTGTATATTTGTTGAGAAGAAGGTTTTAGTTATTAATGTGTTATTTGGAGGGGATGAGCTAACGCTGAAGTGGCAGACAAATACCACTCGCTCCCTTACCTTCCTCTCAAAGTGGATGTTTGTGGCTTCTTTTGGTTATTGGCTAATCACAATATATTTATGGCTTGCGTGTGTGGAATATACTGGTTGAGAATAAACATGATTGGCCAGTTGAAATGACTTAACAAACTAGTAACGAAACACTATCCACCAATACATGCAATGCAACCGACAAAGTTTCAAACCAGAAAAGAATAATTATTGTCATATTATATGGACACGTTGTCTAACAACTTAATGATACTTACGTGTTATTTTGGTCAACTTTGTATTATGTATTTATGTTTGCGTGATTTGAAACTTTCAGCATCAAATTCAAATCAGGCTCAACACTTTTATGTTATGAGGACATTTTGTATCATGTCGACACTTATAACGAGGTGGAAATTCAAAGAAATTGCAGAAAAGTCAATATTGGTTTTTGTTAAATGTTTTGTATGTTTATTTTTATGGCAGCCCATTTGTATATTTATTTATTTTTATTTATGTTTTTATTAAATAGTTAAATGTTTTGTATAGTTAAATAAATAGAAAAAGAAAAAATGGTGAGTCTCAAAAAGTGATGTTAATGGTGTTATGATTACCTGGGTTTTTTGGGTGTTGGTGTTATGGTGTTAAAGCTGATTTGACGCTGATGTGTCGGTGTTAATGGTGTTACGATACCTCCATTTCCTAGTGTTATTAATCTGTTTCAACTTTTCTTTTTCATTTGAGCTTATTTGACAGCTTAAAATAAGCTGTCAAATTAAGCCCTTGTCCTTGGCTTAATTTCCCCTGGTGCTAAGGGGGTAACTTTAAGCCCTCTTTTCTAGCTTTTTAGTAAGACCAAGCCCTAGCTTTTGGCTTATTTTGAAAGCCAATAAGCTCTTAGATAAGTACCCTTAATCTCAGTCCTTAAGGAACCCTTCTTGTTGCTTATTTTAGAGCCAAAGTGTGACTCTAAGCCATTTCACACCAACAGTACTAACTTCCAAGGTTAGTACTGCTGTGTGCATAAGCCACTTTCTAGCTTATTGAGCTTATCTCCACTTGCTCAAATTGTGTTCCTAATAGTTTTTTTGGTTAGATTGTTAAGCTGTGTTGCTTATTTGCCATTTTCATTGCTTATTTTGTGTTGACAGTAGAAGCTTTTAGCTTTTAAGCTTAGTTTAGTGTTCTGTCATTTAAGCCCTTTTTCCAGCTTATTTAGTTTATGCATTCTAGTACTTATTGCTTATTTAGGCTAGCTTAGGAACCCTCTTAAGCTTATTCAGTTTAGACTTAGCTTATTTGTCCACAAAGTCCAAAAGATTTAGCTTTTTAAGCCCCTTAAGCTCAATTTCAGTTTCTGTCTAGTGTAGCTTTTTCTAGCTTATTTAGTGATTACATTTAGCACTTTAGTGCTTATTTAGGTTAGCTTAGGCCCCCTCTTAGCTTATTTATCCTAGCTTTAGCTTAAATGTCCACAAAGTCCAAAAAGACTTAGCTAGTTTAAGCCATTAAGCTCACTTTTAGCAACTGTCGTTTTTAAAAGCTCATTTTAAGCTTATTTTTAGCTTTTTAGAAAAAATTGTAGTTTTGAAAGTTGTTAAGCTCATCAAGCTTAACAACTTTGGTTCACAAAGTTTTTCCAAAAAAAAGGGGAAGACAAGGGGTTACCCGGGTGAGCAAGACTCGAACCCGGGTCTCCACCCTCGATACATCCCCTTTATACACACACCACTTACCGCTGCGCCCTTGGGACTTTTACGTTAGTATCCCAAGGGCCTTGGTATTTAAGGGTGTTTTTGGCTTTTAAGTCTATAAGCTGTTATAGCTTATTTTCGGGCTTATTTATAAGCAAATTTTTTGTTTCTTATTTTTCGTAGGTTAATCATAGTGTAAAGTATTTTTAGTAAAATTTTCAGAATTTTTCAAAGTCGTTTGATATTTTTTATAATTTAATTTAGTTAAAAGTTTAAAAAATTCATAAAAAAATACAAAAATTATCAAAAAAATAATTTTCTTTTTAAAAAAATTTTCTTTAGTCATGTAGTTTGTAGGAAAAATATAAAAATTTTCGTAGGGTCGTTTTTATAACTTTTTGCTTTTTAAAGAACAGGTTCGGGTGCGGTTTTTGTCTTGACTCGTTTTTGGGTCAAACGACCTCCGTTTTCAGTCTAGTCTTTTTCATTCTTCGTTATTTGTTCCCTAGAGTAGTTTAGAAGCAAAAATTTCTTCGTAGGGTTTAATAATTTTGAGATTTTAGGTTTTTTGACCATTTGTTCGGGATTTCGTGCTCTGTTTTCTAGCTTAATTTCTTAATTTTTAGGTTTTTTCTTAAATGTTTTTGTTTGTTATTGTTTAATTTATTTTACACACTCTCAATTACATTTTTCTCATTCAAACTTCCAATCATTTCCGACTGTATCGATTCTCCAGTCCAGCCTCGTTGGGGATAAACGACCCGGGAACATTCTATACTACTTCTCGGTATCATTGATCTTGTTGATTTTTAGACTTATATATATTTTATATTTTATCATATATTATATATTTAGTATAAAATGTAACTATCAAGACGGAATGTCAATTCCACGAAGAGAAATGTTTACATCTTGTAGGGAAAGAATCCAAACAATCCTTCAGATGATGCGAACACATTTATTTTTGGGAAGAATCACTTATCCCGAGTCGCAGCATCTGCTTCTAGGGAGAAGAAGATCATCAATGTAGGCTGCTGCGATGATTTGACAGAAAACAAAACTAGAGCCTTCTAAACTCCAACTCCAAGATCTACAACGTTGAGAGCTCAAGACCACACGAAACAGATGGCAAGCAAAATTAAAGGGATTCTTGTTCTATTCCACTCTTGTGAGGACGGCGAAAAGAGGAGATAAAGAGAAGAGAGTCCAAGTTTATCAGCTACACTAATGGATTTGCTCTCTTCAAGAGATTTACAGCCTCTGAAATTTTTCTTTAAAGAATACTTCCAATCCAAGAATCAGCACAAAAAAAGAAGTGTTAACCCCTTATTACCAATTTTTTTTCGAATAAATTGGAGGGAAATCAATACTTATTTTGAGCGAATTGACAGATGTAAATGGGATATCAGACCAGATGGATCGCTATTCGGCTCATAACTGTGAGCCTAATAGTCCATGGGAAACCAAACAAAGCTAGGGATGAAGGTAGACCAAACGACGAAAGCCATCCGAAAAAGAAGCGGCCAAAAACCATTTGAATAAAGAGCACGGTGATTCGAAAAAAAATAGAAACCACCAATATCCCCCATTCTTTTTAGAAGCTAGAGCTTTATTCCAATTAAACAAGAGGAACTTTCTGCGAAGCCGTCATGACCCTGAAAAATTCCTTCTTAATCGAGTCCAGTTTCTTTAGGAATACCATAGGGAACCTTGAAGATTTCGAATTATGGTATAAAGGGATAGAAGTAAGCACCGATTTTAAAAGGGTGAGCCGGCCCCCAATGGAAAGAGATTTAATCTTCCATTTAGAAAGGCGAGATGAAACTTCAAAATAATACATAATCACACGAATCCAATATAAGAACATATTGCATCCAACTTTAACGACGGAGGTAATTGAAAGGCAATTGAAAGAATGGAAAGCATCAGGTTTTGCAGCAGAATTGACACATTCGAACGAAACACACATGGCCATCAATTACTTTTTTGGAGTTTATTTTAATGACCCGAAGCTAAGAAAAAACACTTACAAAACATTAAGTAATAGGTGTGATTATTACTATACCTTCCATTCACCAACGGAAAAACCACATCCACAGCATAAATTCTTCCAGAAATGATATGAATTGTTCAAAATAATGAATCAAATTATGTATTTATTCAAAATAAACAAACTTTTAGCTATTTTCGTAGAAGAACTTGATGACATAATATATAATTGGAGTGAACAATTAAACATGTGCTTTATTGTATAACTAACTTTCCTAGATTGTGGTAAATAGCTACATATAAAACAGGTAAAGTTGTATTTTAAATGGTCCAGATTTGATTTTAATGTCATTCGATGGCTCAGAATGAATGCCAAGTCACCATTTTTTATCTATGCTTCGCTAGCAATAGAAAGGTAAATGTGAGTATACGCATCTAATATTTTGTTAGCAAATATATTATGGCGCATCTAAAATATTAAGGATAAATCTAATTCAAGTCAATGCAAATCTAATGTGTGGTTATAATTATTTCTCATACTTTTTATTTTGAAATTTCTCTCATTTGATCCTAAATTTTAATAAATGTTAAATATGAGTTAGATCTTTCAATGGTTTTCATATTAACAGACTAAACCAACTAAATTAAATGATGTTCTGAGAAATATTGACTTAGCTTGGCATTAACATAATCAGGCGTTCAACCAATCTTTCCAAACAGATTCCTAAACAACCACATATTAAACTTATCAGAAACCTTAAACAAACACAAACAAATACATACAAATCCACAAACTAAAAGAAGAAAATGAAATACATCAACCCTAAACAATCACTTTTCAGGCAACTTTAATGACATAGAAAGTATAATCAGCAAAACCCCTAAAACAATTTAAGATCTAATCAAGCAAATAAAAAAACCATTTTTTTTCACCTACACTCATCTCGTGAGGGTGAGTTTTTGTGTGAAAAAACCAACAAATGAAGAGATGAAAAGTTCAACATAGATCCACAATTTAGTAAAGATCCAATGAACCAATCACAGTCTTTCAATTTTTTCATCAAATTAAATAAAACTCACTTTTCATCTCTTTTCTAAAAATTAAATATCTCACAAACCGTTAATCGTTACGCAAAACGAAACATACCATCGCGACGAGAATTAAATCATCTTTCTATAGAGGGACACTTTGATATACTTTCAACGATTTTTTTATTTTTTTTTCAATCACGTCTGAAAAAATCACATGTGATTCTGATACAAATCATATGTGATTTTTTCAGACGTGACTAAAAAAATCAAAAAAAAAATTCATCAAAAGTATATCAAAATACCCCTCTATAGAAAAATGATTTAATTCTCGGCGCGATGGTGTATTTTTTGTCGTTTGACGATTTACTGTTTGCAATATATTTTATTTTTAAAAGAGGGGTGGAAAATGGGCTTTTTAATTTAATGAATAAATAAGTGGCTATTATTGGTCCATTAGGTCTTTGATAAATATTGGGTCTACATTGATCTCATCTCTAAAGAGGATAGTAAACGATAATATAAGGCTGGACGGTATAATGGTAAAGTCGTGACTTACAACTCGCGCGCGAGTTGCTATCCCGCCCACCTAGGTGACTTTGCCATTTCGGTGAGTTTGGGTGGTTTTGTGCCTCAACTATGTGACGAACTCACATAGTGTGAGTTATATTTTTGGTGGGCCCCCTTTCAAAACTAGCCGTTTCATATTAATTTTTTTTTAAAACCTCACTTTTTACCTATAAATACCTATTAATTCACCTATTTTTATACTCAATTATTCTCACTTTTAAATTATACCCACTTTTAAAAATTGATATGGCTTGTTCACTTCTACACACCGTCGATGAAATGCACGCTTTAGTTCAAAAGCTAATTCACAAAGATAGCATTCGTCAAAAAGCGATGATGGATTTAGCCGTGCAATTTGACAATGTAAGCGCAGCTAAAAACGATATTAGAAAAGCATATGAGAAATGCAATGACATCCCACAAAAGACCCATACTTTGATCGACACTTTTTTGAAACAAGAATCTGATAAAGATTATGAGATGAATTTTGCTATTTATAGAAAGGCGACAAAAATAGAAAAACAAATTGAGACTAAATATGTTTGGTTATCTGAAAATACCAACTCCTTTTATTTTCCCACTATAAATACCAACTATTTTCACTACTTTTTTTCACACATTCAAACAACATTTCAAAAACTCACCATGTCTGAAACCAACCAAAGCAATCCTCTAGCACCCGAAAAACCAACCGAAGCAATCCTCCAACAAGCTTACACAACCCCCAACCACGACTCAGAAACCCATAAGGGTGGTTGGTCATCAGAACAAAATACGCACAAGCCCACATCTCTCATTACTCACGGATTTCTTACTGAGAAATAGTATCAACAACTACTTCAGGATGAAGAGGTACTAAGAGAAACATTGAAAGAACAAGCAAAAGCTGAAAAAGAGTGGGATGATAGAATTAAAAAAGAAGAAGCTGAACGTGAGTTATTCATTTTGGAATTTGGGGTGCACACTGATTCGGAATACGAAACAGATGAATAATCTATGTATTGTTTTTAATAATCTATGTACTGTTTTTAATTGTGTTGTAATGTTTTTAATTTATGAATAAAAGTTTTTAATTTAGTTAACGTTTTTATTAATTTCGTACGTTTACGTTTACGTAAATATTTATTTTTTTAGTTTATGAAAAAAAGTATTTAAATAAAAAAAAGGGTGAGTAATGTGATTTTTTATTACGGTTGAAAGGTGAGTTGTAAGATGAGTTTTATTTGAAAAGAGAAAGCTGATGTGACGCTGACGTGTCAGATGACTTTGGTCACCTTATACCATCCGGCCTAAAGATTTAAGATAGTGAATAAAAGACGCACATCCATCAAAATATCCTGGCAGTCACGCAATCACACATTTTGGTCCTATACATTTTGGTCCCGTCGTATTTTCTTGTCAATCATTCGAGTTTTTTGTTGCAAAATGTTTTTTGATGTTAAATGTATAATCAGTAGGAAGAAAACATAAAATGAAGATGATAAAAAAATAATTATAATCAAATATTTGAGACACGTTGAGTTGCGTTTTTATTCATTTAGATGCATCTCAATTAGTTTCTCCACATAAACCATTCTCTCTTGAATAAGAGGCAAAACTAGGCATATAACCCCTTAATCTAAAGAAAAAAAGAAACAAGCCCGGTATGTTTACTTTCTCAACCCAAATACGGACACATAATTTTGGCTGTAATATACCTTTTCCGTTCTAAAATTATTGTCTCCCGATAAAAAACACACAGTTTAAGAAAAATACATTTATTACTTCTTTCTCTTTCTTACCTTTTAGGAGAATGACAGTTTTACTCTTAGCTAATTAATTAAAGTATTATTTAAAGTTTGTAATACTCCCTCCGTCCCATTTTTATTGTCCACATTTCCTTTTTGGGATGTCCCAATTTAATTGTCCACTACTAAAAATAGATATGGAAGTTTGATCAAGTTTAATATATTACCCTTGTTTGAAATTATTATTACAAACTTTAAAGAAGACTTTAATTAATTAGCTAAGGGTAAAACTGTCATTCTGTCAAAAAGTAAGAAAGAGAAAGCAGTAATAAATGCATTTTTCTTAAACTGTGTGTTTTTTGTCCGGAGACAATAATTTTGGGACGGAGGGAGTAATAATTTCAAACAAAAGTAATATAGTAAACTTGATCAAACTTTTCTATCTATTTTTTGTAATGGACAATTAAATTGGAATATCCTAAGAAAAAAGATCCTCTAAAATTCATTTGAACTTTAGAGGTAAAGTTCCCTCACATAAATAATACTCGGGCCTACTGCGGGACCTGATTTTCTTTATCCTTGTGAGAGAACTTTACTTCTAAAGTTCAAATGAACTTTAGAGGATCCTTATCCATATCGTAAAAAGGAAACGTGGACTATTAATTTAGAACAACAAAGGTAGATGTAGAAAACAACCTCACTAAGTACATCTTTGGACGATAATAACAAATATTTCATCCGTCCCAAAATAATTGTCCAGTTTGACTTTTCTGAGTCGAACTGGTTCAACTTTGACATTAACTATTTTTTTTTGTTATATAATGTTTGATGCAATATTATATATTAATGGCTTAGGTTTTGAGTGTATTTTTCATTGGTATAATTTTATCAAGTATTATATAACACTTAAATAAATATTTATAGTCAAAGTTGAACCAGTTTGATTCTGAAAAGTCAAACTGGACATTTGTTTTGGGACGGAAGAAGTAGTTGAAGACGGTTACAGGATATTCCGGCAACCAAACCGATTACATATAAAAAAATGTTCGCATTAAACATAATCCGTTTATCCGTTTATCGTAGAAAACAACATGTATGGCGTATTGCAGGGCGACATATATAATAAATAGGCCAGGTAGCTCAAATCATATACAACATCAACATCGATATTTTTATCAAGAATAGACAAAAACAATAATTTTGATATCACAAGCATTATTATCCCTCGCTTTCATTGCAGTCCCCATCTTTTGTCAATTGCAGAACGTTGCTATTTGTTTCAACCGACCTTATAGCGTTAATTGTGTTATTTCGACATCTTTGTGGTCACATATAGTTACGGGTGACAATTTTTAGCATGACACGAAATTAACATGAAGTTAGGTTTAGGTTGATGATAAACATGTTTGAGTTAAAAACATGTCAACATGTTTAACTCGTTTAATAAACGAGTTGTATATGGGTTGAGTAAGTATTAAAAATGCGACGTGAACTCGTTTAACTATATATAAGCCTCTAAAAATAAAATTTATAACTTGAACTTTATGTTAGATTTTGATTAAATGTATTTTATTATGTACTTAATATTAGTAATTACGATTATAACTCATATATGACTAAAATTGTCATATACTGGTTATTTGTATGTTATATTAATCATTTTTAGGTCCTTATATCATTTTTACATTTAAATTAGTTAAATCGACAAACCACCAACCTTATTCACCGCTTTACCTATTTACTTAAACAAGTTAAACGAGTCACAAACGGGTTACATGTGTTATGCAGGTATGTGTTGGGATTGAGTTTCATGAGACGATTAATAAATGAGTCGTGTTTTTTTAGAGGTCATAATAACCCGCCAACCCACGAACCTGAACATATCAATTCGAACACGACTCGATTGCCACCCCTACATATAGTTGTAAGATGATGCAAAGCCCGTGAGATGTTATATCTTATTGATCCATAATTTATAATGGTTACTACATATGAAATTCTATAAACCTTAAACCTATAAATGGGTTTAAGCCTATTTATTTTCTAATATTCTCTCACAATTTGAGCGACGAAATCATGAAAGCCGGATTGAATGAGAAAGCTAAATTAACATAAAAGCAATAAAAGCGGCAATAAATGACCTTCGGATTGGATGAGAAAACCATATAAACATTAAAGCAATATAAGTTTTGTTGACAAAGACGGTCGACAGCAAGCGGAGACAAATCTTTATTCGCAGCAGTAAAAGCAAAATAAAAACAATAGCAAAGCAAAAACAGTCAACCAAATAATTAATTTTGATGATGACATCACACAACAAACAGATATTAATCTTCATCATGTAGCAACAACAAAAGTAAAAAAACAAAAAAGCAAAATATAGAATTTTCTTTTTGATAATGGATAAAGGATCGCAACTAGGATTTGACGATGATGTGTAAGGGAGGCGGCTAAATGTAACCACCTAAGTCTAATGATTAAACATGCTCCAATACTATGTAAGATGATGTAAACCATGTGAGGTGTTATATCCTATTGATCCATAATTTATAGTAATGACTACATATAAAATTCTAAAAATCTTAAACCCATAAACGAGCTTCTTCGCCTATTTATCTTCTAATAATAGTTACACTAAAAAAAATACGCAACATATAAACGTTTTTATGCATTGGAATTTATACATCCCAAAAATCTTTGAATATAAACCTTCTAACCTCAATAACTTTTCATTGTCCTACTATTTAACTCCTCTTTAATATAACTATATCTATAGTGTATTTCTTGCTAAATGTTGTGTGTCAAGTTCATTTCAAAAAAGTTTCAATGGTACGTTATAGTTTCTGACATTATATTGCAATGATGTAGACTATGGTACGATGTAGTAACGATATGAAAACTACATTAGAGAAAGTCGGTTTTTGATTTCTTGTCGACTTTTAATTCTCTTGAATTGTCGTTTTCGATCTGGTGTTGGGACGGTTCATGAGATAGCGTGTTGGTTCAACCATCGTTTACATGAATTTGCTTTCTAGGGTTTTCATTCTCACGTGTTTCGTCGTTCATTTCATTTGAGAATGATATAAAGAGCCACGGATAATAGGACAACGAAATTATGTGGACATTTTATATCATACAAAGTTAAGCAAAAACGACACGAGAATGGTTTCAAAAGCTAGGTACGTTTCTTTATTAAAATGTACTTATAGGACTAGGAAGTAGAAACTGCATAATCTAGCAAGATAAAAAACACATATATGCATAGAGGAAATAACGAATCATCTATCCTTATTGCTAATGAAAATATTAAATAACCGAATAACAGGTAGATAAAATAATTTTTTGCGTTGGGCCTCAAATGCAAGTCAAACTCTATCACATAACTCTAAACAAATATGTTTGGGTGAATTGCATATATATCCCTTTAAAAGCTCAAATTTATATATACATCTAACTCAAACTTATAATTGCATATATATCTTTCTAAAAGCCTAAAAATTGCATTTATATCCAACTTAAACTTATGATTGCGTATATATCATTCCTAAACCTTAAATATATTATATATATACATTTTAATATAAATTTACAACTCTGTAATTATAATTATAAAAGAAATATTTTTTAAAATTACTTTTCTTTACTTACAAACTTTTTTTTTGAACGACAAATTGTTGGTAGCAATATACGTTTTTTCTAGTTTACTACTCCAGTCCGAGCATTTGGTTATCCCGCATGAAGAAAAAAAAATGATATTTTGGGTTATCCGCAACAAGGGATATTTTGAGTTATCCCGTAAGAAAAAAAAAGATATTTTGTGTTATCTGACAAAAAATGATATTTTGGGTTATCCCGTATGAAAAAATACTTTGTTTTATCTTCGTTTATTAGTTTGTATAAAGATTTGTCTCCGCATGTTGGCGGATTTCTTCAACAACTAATTATGTTCGTGTGTGTGACACTTCTGTTGCTGCTTGCTACAATATGAAGACTGTGTTGCATCAAATAACTAGCTCTTGCTTTAATATTTTATTTTGTTTTCTGCTCTAGTCTGAGCTTTCACGATTTCGTCGCTCGGACTGCGATGGAGTATTAGGTGATAGGTTAGTTGGCCAAGCCCGTCTTGTGGGTTGGGTCCATTAGGGTTTCTCTATGTCTTGTACTCTATAAATAGTGGTGAAATAATATACCATAACCCATGGGGTTTACATTGTCTAACAATCCCTTGTATTAGTGTTGTTGAAGGCTCAAGTACGAAGCCAATTTCAGGTTCTCATGTCGCTATATATTCGTTACACCACAAAAGATCAACTATTTCTGTCCTGTCTTTGACCAAAACTTTTAGCGACTACTTCCTACTTCCTTCGTTCCATAATTATTGTCCATTGTTGACTTTTAAAGTCTTTATTTTTAAACTTTGACATTAAATTATTTTTGTGTGACATAATACTTGATAAAAATCATACAAATGAAAATACATTTAAAACCCAATCCATTTATATATTTCACATCAAGTTTTATATAACACAAAAAAATAATAGTTAAGGTCAAAGTTAGAAAATAAAGACCTTAAAAGTCAACACTGGACTATAATTATGAGACGGAGAGAGTAACATTTAAATGTTTGACTTTGACCATAACTTATAGCGACCACATATGGTCGCTATAAGTTTGGCGGCGACCACAAGATTAATTAAGGTCAAAATTCCACTTTCCCGATGGCGGGTATTTTAGGCGCACAATTTAGCGACGACTTCTAAAAAGCTGCAGACACATTTGGCGACTACATGTCGTCGCTTAAGGCGTCGTCGTTTTATGCCAGGTCATTGTAAGTCAAACCTTTAGCGACCACTTCTAGTCACTAAAAGCGGTCGCTAAAGATTTTGGCCAATCACCAATCAAGGCATATTCTATGAGCGACAACTTGTATGTCGCTAAATGGTGGTTGGTGAAATATTGTAGTCAATAAAGTCAATTACTTTTGGCGACGACTGGGAGACACGATGGTAGTCGGGAGCGTAGTCACTCGAGATTTTGGTCAAAGAAAGTCAAAACCCTTAACGTCCACTTGTGATCGCTAAAGGGTCCTGTCACAAAACTTGATCGAAAGTCAAAAGTTCAAAGTCAAATAAAAGTCAATGCAAGGTGTAGCAACTAAAAGTGATTTTGTAGTCACTATAACCTTTAGCGACGAGTTTTAGGAGATCGCGTTTTTGAGACCGCATGTGGCGCTATGTTTTACATGAACGCTTATTTTACAAAGTACAAATTTATATTGTTTAATTTTATATATTAAACAAACATGTTTAGGTGGTGATGTAACTATATAGAATTGTATGTTGTGTTAGTTATTCAAAGTACATTGTACTCATACGACCTATAATTAATTAGGTTGCATTCTCTGCTAGTTGTGTCGGCATTTGTTGATTTATTCCTTATACACTCCTATCATCGTTTATGGTGAGTTTATAACCTCATGTTTTACTTGTTTTACACATATTTTTGGGGTAAGAACATGCTTGTTTGCAAATTCATTTACATGGTTGATTCAAACTCTTTACATGTTCATTTACAACTCGTTTACAAATTGATTTACATACTCATTTACATATCTCATAATGAGATACAATACTGGATTTCATTTTTAGACGCAAGTGGACATTTTAAACTTGATTACGTGTTTGCCTAAGTAGCGATAACCCACTGAGCCCACTATCATGAACTGTCAATTACTGGATTGTAAGCGCGAATGTTATAAATAGATCTATTTGGGATTGACATCCCCGTTCGGGTGAGTCATGCTCACTGTGCCGGTTTGCCGGATAACGGATATATACCATGTCGGATTTGGGATGTTTCGGGTTGAACATTATCATGAGCAATGTTGGCAATTTATATTGCAAGTCATACATGTCGAGCTTCAGTGTCATGAGCTTAAGGAAACGTAATTGCATTTGGTGATGGTAGTATGTGTTGCTAAGTCAAACCTTTAGCGACCACTTCTAGTCGCTAAAAACGGTCGCTAAAGATTTAGGCCAATCTAGTCAAATTCTTTAGCGACAACTTGTAGTCGCTAAAGGTGGTTGCTAAAGATTTTAGTCAATAAAGTCAAATTCTTTAGCGACAACTTGTAGACACTTATGGTAGTCACTCAAGATTTTGGTCAAAGAAAGTCAAAACCCTTAACATCCACTTGTAATCGCTAAAGGGTCCTGTCACAAAACTTGATCGAAAGTCAAAAGTTCAAAGTCAAATAAAAGTCAATTCAAGGTGTAGCCACTAAAAGTGATTTTGTAGTCACTATAACCTTTAGCGACGAGTTTTAGGAGATCGCGTTTTTGAGACCGCATGTGGCCGTTAAACTTTTAGCGACCACATTTGACACTTTTAGCGACTACCTTAGTAACACGACCACCTCAGCTCCATGGTCACAACTGAAGAGGTACGCCTCAACTCCAAGCAACATTTTTTATCGAGTAACACGACCTCAGCTCTTACGTTCCAATATTTCGTTACACTAATGTGCCGGGTTCACAACTATAGTATCATCGTACACTGACACAACATGTTTTAATTAGTAATATTAATCATAGACATAAAACATTAAAATTTCACAATCAAGTTTTCTCATTGGAGAGTAGTTTAATTTTTTTTAGAACATGCTGGCTTTATTAAGAAGCTCATGTTATCAGTGGATGTTCTCGCATGCTTTCTAAAAATATTTTTATAAAATAACACTTACTAGTCACCCTACTAGCTTATGTGACATGAGTATAATAACAACGTGTCAAGGTTCATCAAGATATCACGGATTGCACGTGACTAATCGTTATTTTACTTCATTATAAATATACCTTTATTCATTAACTGTTAAATATCTTAAAAACAATATTAAAAGAGACAGCTACGCTGTAAAATATCCAATACCATGCAAGAACCTTTGTCCTTTCTTACCTAATTTCTATATTGTCCACCTACCAATCACTGCTTGACACGTGTCAAGATAGCTCAATTGGCCCCCACTTATAACACCCAGCTTCTGCTTCATCAATTTTAACATTTCAATATTGTGAAACCAAACACAAACATATTCTCATAAACACAAACCCTTTGTTTTCGTATCTTCTAATTCTGGTACAAGAAAATATTGATCAGAATTTGATTATTTATTCTCATGAAATAATGGAATCTAACGACGTAATCGCGCCATTTGTTATGAAAACATATCAAATGGTTAACGATTCGTCGTTAGATAACCTAATTCGATGGGGGACATCGAATAACAGCTTCATCGTGATTGATTCGCTAGATTTCTCACAACGACTCTTGCCCGCGTATTTTAAGCATAATAATTTCTCGAGTTTTATTCGTCAACTCAATACTTATGTAAGCAATCTTTCTCATAAATTATGTATATAATAATCTGAGTGTTTCTATGTATGATTATGATTAATTAAAGTGTGTCTAAGTGATAAATTTATGTGATAAATATTTGTACATGAGCTAGTTTTTTAGTGTACATGTGTGTTCTAATTAACTTTTTGTGTTTTATTTTAGGGTTTTAGAAAAGTGGATCCAGATCGATGGGAATTCGCGAACGAGTGGTTTCTAAGAGGACAAATTCATTTGCTAAAGAACATTGGAAGAAAAAGGCAAACAAATAATAGATTGAAATACACGCGGTTAGAAGATGACGAAGAAGAAGAAATGGTGAACGAAATCGCAAGGTTAAAACAAGAACAAAAGCTTTTAGAACAAGAGCTTGTGAATATGAATAAACGCCTTGAAGCAACGGAACGACGACCAGAACAAATGATGTCGTTGCTTTGTAAAGTAGCTGAAGATCCAAACATATTGCAACGTATGATGCTTGAAAAAGGACAAAGATCTAAACGATTAGTCGATAAGAAGAAGCAACGACGATTAATTAGTACTCCACAAACCGTGCCCTCGTGCTCCACATCATCGTCAAGCTTAGAAATTAAGCATGAGGATGGGGAATGCTACCTCGGAGGAGATGTGAGGTCTCCTCCGACGGTTTGGTTGTGGAATAGGGATGGTCATGGTGACGTTGGTGGTGGTGGTAGTGGTAGTGGTGATACTGTTTATTTTGGTGGCGGATCAGTGGATTCAGATGCAAGACCACCTCCGCCACCATACCCATTTTCCCTTTTAGGAGGCGGATTTTATAACTAGTTGAATTCCTTATTAGTCAGAAATTAGTAATATGAATAATTATATGATATGTGATGTGTATAGGTTTACTATAAATGTTTTTTATCGTTAAAAATAGCTAACAATGTTTATGGTTGATCAACCAGATCATATTTTTTGCTGTTTTTAACGAGTTAAAATGCTCAAATGGTTTTGATTCTATATGTATATTATGATATGTATACAAAACATTGTTATTCTGTTAATCATATGAATACTTTTTTGTTATGTGTTTTTGTTGTTTTATTATACAGTACCTCGTAATAATTTTTACAAGTCAATCAAACTAAAGTGATACTCGACAAGCCAATTGTCTTCATGCAACAATACAACGGTGGCTACTAGTAATGATGACGATACATGTGACCGAATAACATTGTCAACTCAGCGTCAAATGAACTTTCTCCCTGTAAGACCAAACACACATAAACATATTCAATTCATTCGGTCGGCCAAGTGACCCAACCGTTCAAATATTTGAGAGGACGCATTTGGTTTGTGCTATGCAGGGGGACGCGTTTAAAGTGGGCGACCGACCGAACTATTTGGTTCTATCTGTACAAGATCGTTTCTATATGAGGGCAATAGTAATTAACAAAAGTATATGTACAATAACTAAGAACCACCAAGGGACGACCAATAAATTTAAAAGCAGCGTTATATTGTGGAATTGGGAGATAGGTAAAATAAAGTTTGCTATGTGGCACAATAAATAAAACAAAAATTGTGGCATTTGCTGTTTCATGGGTGACACGTTTGGTACATCACTCATTAATTTTTTTCCAAGACTTTGATAGCTTCGATTATAATTTGAAAGAAAAAAAATTAGTTGACACCTATGTGAGATAATTTATTGATTTATAAAGTCTTGTGAATAACTAGGGATAGGTTCTAAAAGATCATCCCAAAAATATCATTTGTAATTTTTTTTTTAATTTTGTTTATATTGTAAAAACTGTGGACAGAATAAAAAATATAAATTTTAACAAGTTAAAAGTATTAAATTAACAAAAACTATGAAACAAAAACTGATAAAATCTATATTGCACTTTAAACAAGCGAATAAAAAAGAATGTTTTGTATTTTTTTTATACATATTAGCACTGGCGGATTTCAATGGAGGCAAGGGAGGGTCCCCCCAACACCTCAAAGTTTGTGACAAATAGTGTAATTACTACTCTTTCCATCTAAAAGTTATTGTTCACTTCTTTATTTTGGTATACTTAAAATAATTCGCCCTCATCCCCCAAAATAAATGTTCAAGATCCGCCATTATCTATTAGTATGCAGAGAGTACCAACTAACTACCTTAAGACCCTGACGCTCAAAAGGTTTTCTTTTTTTTTTTGAACGGCAAAGATGGAATATATATAAAAAGAGTCTAGCAAGACGCTAGAAACTTAAAGTACAATGACGTCTACAAAAGAATTACATAACATCAAAAATGGTAAAAAATCCGAGACTTTACTGCGAGGAATCAAAAGTGATGATAAAAACTTTTGACACGAAGGGCAAACGGATTCGGTTTTCACTTGGCAAAAGAAACAACACCCATCCCGCAAGGCCGAACCACCGGTTTTCACTTCGGAGATGGATTGTTGATGAACACCACCCAATACAAGTCTCCGGAGAGAAGGATGAAAAGAAGAACCATCATCAAAACCGACGAAGATTGCCATACGAAAAAACCTTGGCGTACACGGTACGCCTAACCCCAGCGAACTTGAACGCTCTTAATAGCTTCAGGAAAAAAACCAAAAGCAGCTCTAACCATTGCCATTACGCGCTGATCGAAAGGGGTACATAAGCAGTCCATTCCAAGATAATCCTTCATATGTCCTAATTGTGAGCACTACGAAAAATGATGAGGAAACGAACATTATCGTTTAGTATCACTTTTCTCATACGGTGAGAGTTAACGTGACGCTATTTCGGTATCTCCAAAGCCACAAAGACCGATTGTAGTAGTAGTATAACATAGAACCTGTGTTTTTTCTCTTTAGAAGCATGCCAAGAGATGATAAATGTTCAAGATCCGCCATTGCCTATTAGTATGCAGAGAGTACCAAGTAATTACCTTAAGACCCTGACGCTCAAAAGGTTTTCTATACCTAGGTTTTTTTGTGGTGTTTCTATTTTTAGAAAACATACAAATGTAGGTTTTAATTCAGTGTCAATTTACATTTTTTTATCAAAATAATTATTTAGCCTACCCACATTAAGGATACCGGACGACCTACATTTTTTTTGACAGATGAGCTTTCTCTCTCCGGCGACCTACATGCGACCTTTTAGCTCCGGTAAAGTGACCTACATATTTTTTTTAGAATTAACAAGAAAATAAAAATTTATTAATACAAAATTTAATAAAAATACCTCAACGGCTACAAAATTTCAAACCCTCATTTTTCACCCATAAATACTCAACTTTCACATATATTTTCACCCAACTTTAACACACAAGTTTCACATACATTTTCGAAACATGAGTTGTTCTCTCCCACATACCGTCGAAGAAATCAAAATGTTCAAAAATAATTTGATATACTCGTCGGGAAGCTATCATCGCTGTAAGCAAGCTGTTTAACGAAGAACACCATGCAAAACAAGCTTTGAAGGAACAATATGCGGAATGCAAAGACATTCCGCCAGAAAGACGTGCTGTGATCGAAATTTTTTTGCACGACGAATCCATGAAAGATCTCGAGGTTGAACACAAGTTGTGGAGAGCTGTGCAAAAGATACAAAATAATATCAGTCACAAAATCTGTTGGATGCATAAAGAAAACAAATAGGAGTTGTTTTCGTATCGTAATATTTTCATTTGAATGTCGTATTTTATTTTTATGTATTGTATTTTTCATTTGAATGTCGTATTTTTTTATGTAATGTAATTCTATTTTTATTTGAATAAAATGTGTGTGTTTTAAATTAAATTGAAAAAGTCATTATAGAGGGAAAACTATCCGGTACAATAGGAAATTCATTCATTTATATAAAAACACAAACTACAATACGGAATTTAAAAAACAATACGAAAACTAAAACACAATGGTTCGCGTATTTGTTTTCTAAATGCATCCAAACAACTTTATTATGGATTTGTTTTTCTAACTTTGCCGCCTTTCTAAACAAAGCATTATGCATCTCGTAGTCTTTATCAGATTCTTCTTTCAAATAAATGTCAATCAAAGCACGTTTTTTTTTCCGGAATGTCATTGCATTCCTCGTATGCTTTCCGCATATCATCTTTAGCTGTGCTTGCATTATCAAATTCAACGGCTAAGTTAATAATTGTTAGTTGACGAACTTCATCTTCATCGATTTGTTTCTGAACCATAGCTTTGATTTCATTGACGGAATGTGGAAGCGAACAGTTAGAAGCAAAAACCGAACTGTTAGACATTGTAAATAAACATGAGAAGTATAATATAAAGTGGTTTAGATTTGTGTATAAAATGATGAAATGAATGAGGTATTTATAGGGTTTAAATTGTTTAAATTTAAAAGTTTATTAATTTAGGGTGTGTTTTCTTTCGGTCGTATACACGATCATTTCGTCCAAAACCTTCTTACTCGACTGATACCCACGACCTACTCACAATAAGCCGACTGACTTTGTTTTTAGTCGACATTGTGGTCGACCGACCTTATTGGACGCAGCCTTACTTGTTCTAACCAATACTCCATATTTTACTAATCAAAATTCCACTCAAAGATAATCTGACATATTAAAAAATCCAACTTAGTTGTATTTTAATTTTTAATTCGATTTGTTTTGTGGTCCCTTTTCCCTTTGAGAAAATAATGGATCTACTTTAATTAAAAAAACTTGGGAGACAATATTCTTTTAATTTTAGTTTTTTAAACAATTTTTGTACCTATTATTATCGTTGACAGCAATTTTTTTAATTAAGTATTTCCCAAAGAGGTACGGGGTTGCTAATAATATAGTACATTATTAAAACACATTTACCTACATAAAATTCGAAGACATGAACGATAGCCATGCAAATTAGAGCAATGTTGTCTTCTTCTCATTGGCTTAATTAAATTTAAAATTATGTCTTTAACCTTTCATCAATGGAAAATCTACCAATTAGATTTAAGTGGTCCTATGTCTGAATTGTTTATTACGTCGATTGATATTGCTAGTACAAATAATGTGATTTTTTACGTGTTTAAGCCTATTTTGTGTAGGTTTTTTATTGGTGGTGATTATATCAAAAAGTTGCTAAGGAATAAGAATTGTTTAAATGCATGACTCATCATCATTGAGTAATTAAAAAGTAAGTAAAAATCATATTTGTTAATAACAAGCATGATTGCCCGCGCGCTGTTGTGGGGCGTTAATTTTTTTTTTATTTTTTTCAATATTTTTTTGGTATAGCGTAGGGCGGTTTTTGATTGCCTAAGAGCTGGACTTTTCGCGCGTTGCGGCGGGGTTTGTTTTTGTGCGATTTAATTACATAGGTCGCGCGTTGCCGCGGGTCATAATTTTTGACGAATCTGTATCGAATGAATTTTGATTGGAAATCTGGTCACGCGTTGCGGCGGGGCTAACTCGTATGTAACATAGGTTTTTTTTCGCGGACCATTTTCTTTAACAATCACGGAATATTAAACTTTAACATTTTCTATTCGCAATTCGAAGGTCTTTCCGCGGGTGTTTTTTGATCTGAATTAATCGGTAGATATGTGTTATATATTTGATAAATAAAGTTAATTATATTAAAAAGTCGTAAGTAGGTAAAAGTTGAGGGTACGTTTTGTAATTTTTTTCCTATTTATATTAAACTTTAACATTTTTTATAAAATCGTGCGTATGTCGGAAGCATTGCAATATTGGGCTCGTTTTGTTCGCAATTCCAAGATCTTTTCGCGGGTATTTTTTGATCTGAGTGAGTCGGTAGCTTTGTGATATATTTGAGATATAAAGTTTATTATATAAAAAAAAGTCGTAAATAGCTAAAAGTTGAGAGGCCGTTACGTAATTTTTTTTTTTTTATAAACTTTGGGCCGATGAGAAATGTTTGGGCCCGTTGTGGGCTGATGTTGTTTGGCTATATATAAACGACGACGTTTTAAACGTCAATTGAGTATTACTATAATATAATGATTTATGCAAAACTCTAGTAAAAAATTTCTACAACAGAAATTGATTTTGCTTAGCTTTTTATCTCTTAAAATAATTTGAAACAATAGTTTGTCTTTAATAGGTTTAAATCAGCGAGGAAACCTTTATCCTCGTGCACTTTTTTGGATGCCGACTGACCCTTCTTCAAATACAAAGTCACATGCAATGAGCACCTGTTCCAGTGACCTTTTAGGCAGGAGTTGTGATTGAACCCATGACCTATTTCTTCAAAAGTCCTCCTTTGACCGGTCAGTTGTAATTCGTTGGTTCGGTTAGTTCGGTTCGGTTTGGTTAATTTTTTTTGCTAACACCGAAAACCAAAACGAACCGAATTTTAATTCAACCGAACCGAACCGAAAACTGAGTTCGAATTCGGCTCGGTTTTCGGGCTGACCCGAAAAACCCGAATTACATCATTTATATCTTTTTAAATTTTAGTTTGAGTAAATTGCATTTTTGGTCCCTGTGGTATGGCCAAATTGCAGGTTTGGGACCCTAACTTTCGAAATTGCAGTGATGGTCCCTATTTTCAAGTTTGGGTTGCAGGTTTGGTCCTTTTGGGTTGCATTTTTTGTCCCTGTGGTTTGGCCAAATTGCAGGTTTGGTCCCGGCCCGGGGACCAAATTTGCAACAGAAACTTGAAAATAGGGACCATCACTGCAATTTCGAAAGTTAGGGTCTCAAACCTGCAATTTGGCCATACCATAGGGACCAAAAATGCAATTAACTCGTATATATATATATATATATTTTTTCTCTTAAGTTGTCTATACTATTATATAAGGGGCAATTGTATATATCCCTACTAAAACTTGCATATTTGCATATATACCCGAAACATGCTCAACTTGTATTGTACATCATGCATTAAAAAACTTGTGATTTGAGTATATATGCAATTCCCCGTTATATAAAGCATGATCATTCATCTCATTCTATGTATTTTTTCTGATTTAATTATATATATTTTTTATTAATTTAGCATTCATTTTGATATATTTTTATGAATTTTTAGTTAAATTTTTTTACATTTTTAGTCGGTTTATTTTATTTTGATTTAAAATTTTTACAACTTTAACCTTAATTTGAATATAAATTTGATTCGTAAAAATTATATACTTTTGAAGAGATTATTTGTTGAGTAAGAGAGTGTGAGAATCTTTTTACATGCAAGAATGATGATGTTATATGGTGTTACGGGCTAACTACGGAAACCCAAACAAACACATACAACGAACACGGAAAAAGATCCTCTCAAGTTGTGGTCAAACATGATACATCATGTTGAGTTTATTGTGAGTGTAAATAAATAAGTGGACCCTTTATTTTTATTAAAAAGAAATGTTCTATACATTTAACTTATTTGTGATTGGTGAAAATGATATATCATGTTTGACTCAACTTTAGAGGATTCTAATCCAACGAACACATATACATTCGAAGTGTTGCGAAACAGATTTACTAAGTATGTAGGGAATTGCAAAAAGAGTTGGGTTAAGAATATTTATCTCCCCGCTATACGCGAGTATCCAACTAGTTTTTATAAATGAACTTAGTGACTTTTGTTTGTGGAACGAACACATATACATTCGAAGTGTTGCGAAACAGATTTACTAAGTATGTAGGGAATTGCAAAGAGAGTTGGGTTAACAATATTTATCTCCTCGCTATACGCGAGTATCCAACTAGTTTTTATAAATGAACTTAGTGACTTTTGTTTTTGGGTTCGCCTCTAAACAAGATAAAACTTTTTTTAAAGGGTAAACACCAATAATGCTCTTTGTATTATTTCTGTAAAATTATTAAGCAATATATATCGATAAAAAAGATAGCTCGGT
>BQNB010041962.1:0-46431 GCA_026074375.1 Tanacetum coccineum
ATTAATTAAATTCCATTCTCCACCATGAGTGACGATTGGTACATAATCCCTTGCATGGTGTTCGTAATAAACCCGTCTAGGGTTTTCGGTTTACTTTGTTCTCCCTAGTTCGACAACAACAAAACCACACCTAGGGTTTTTCGGTACCTTGTTCCTTCCTTTAACCGAATTAGAGTAAACCCTAATTAGGGTTTGACGATTTTCGGTTCAAGGTTATTCGGTTTTATTAGTTTTCGGTTCTTGCTCAAGTGGTGCGTTTGGGAATCGAATTTAACACATGGTGTTTGGTATGTGAAGACTAGACTAGCAATCAACTCATACTAACGTGTTTGTGTGAGCAACCGTAGATGTGATAATTTAACCGCTACTCGTTTCAAGTTCAAGATCAAGAGGTAAGTAAATATTTACTTTGTTATAATTATTTACTTTATTAAGTGTTAATTTTATGTGCCTTAACTAGATCCAATCCGCTGCGTACTCGTAGCTAAACTGGTTACCTAGAATGTTAAATCCCAACATATATGAAGTTATCAATTCGCTTCATCGTCATTTCCACTTGATTCTGCATTGGCCGATTAGAATCCGGTGAAACAAAGACTTTACCACCTATTTCTTTGGGATGATATAGGTCGCTTTTGTCATTAGTCATAATTTGTGGTCAGGGTATTTGGCACTGCTTTTAGCAAGGCCTTTGACACTACTGTCAAAGGGTGTTTGCCAGTAATAGATTTGAGCATGTCAAATAAGCAAACAACACCACTTGGAATTGTTTTTCTAATGAGCTTGCCTGCTTATCAACAAACTACACAGTTGCTAATTTACGTTCAACTAAGCTTTTAAAAAATAAACGTGTTGTCGCCTCTCACGAGAAAAAGTAAACCAGATAAGCAGCTTGAAATAAGCAATTCCAAACACCTTCATGTAGTTATGGATATCTTTTCATCAGCACGGTGTTTTTGTGTGCGTAGTTCTTAAGAGTCAGGTTAGGTTTCTTTCTCTCTTTATAGGTCAGTGTCATTGTCCCCGGAATTAATGCATCTTATGTAACTGCTGAAATCCATGAATCCTCTGACCATGATGTCATAATTGGTCCAGAACCTGAAGTAACTTTGTTTGCCTTTATTATGTTTGTCCATTTTCAATACAACTTATCGATCAGTAGTTTTCTTGAATTTGTTGAGAAAAATTGATATATGTGATCATAGGACTAAATAAGTTATTTAAGGTTATACCATGGATGTGTCTGAATGCGTGGTCTCAAAGTGATTTTAATGGCTTGAGGCATCAAATTTAAATAATCACATAAGGGTGTTTAGGTGTGTTTTTTCAGCGTAGTTATGAAAAATATTACTGTTGTTAACTGATTGATTCTTTTAAATGCTTCCTAACCATATTTAATCTTATACATCTTGGTTGTGGCCACGGGATTTCAAGATTTCAATTTTGAGCGCGTTTGTTGCACATTTCCAACTTCTTAGTTCTGAGGTTTTACAGAGTCTCACGATTCCAAACGTTGTTGCTAATCTTCCTGGAAAGTCTTAACACAGAAGTCCGTTACTTCTCGGGATTGGATCATTTGCTCCTCTTGCGTCACGCTATATTACAGACAAGAAGCTTCACATTAGAGGTATGAATGTAACTTTCTCCATGTATATGCAATTGTCCATGCCCTTGGATATAATTTATGCTTTCCATCATTGCCTCTCACGAATGGTAGGTTTGTCATAGTGATTATTTCCGTGTTAATTATTTTTACAAGGGTGTCAAAGAAGACAAGGAGAAATCACCACAACTGTTGCACAACTAGAGCCAATCGGCGACCGAGTATGTATTCCAGTAGGAGTATTAATTACTGGAACAGTGTATTCGCCCTTTACCATGTAAAATTTTACTCCACTGAGAACACAAGATTAAGAGTCCTATAGTTTGTGTATGTATTATTTGACAATTCTTGCTTCTATCAGATAATAACGTCGTTGCATTTACAACAGAAAGGTACAATAACCTCAGCAAGATGATATGATAAGAGCCTGTGTATGTTCCCGTAAAGCGCTTAACACTGTCATTCTTGGCACAATCTTAATATTTAGTAACGGAAGATAAACGCCTCGCTACGAAGCGCGGGTTTTAAACCTCGTTGTACATCAATTACCAAGCACTCTATGCTTGTTACCACAAATTTTACTTCAGGGACTCCACTGTATCATTAGGTTCTTCTATAGAATTGATTCGTATGTTTTAACTAGTGCTTATTTAAAAAAAATTTCCATCTTAATTTTATTTTATAGTTGAGAAACTGGTTATTTAAAATGACCTTATGTAATTGATGATTCTGTTTCTTGTCCTATAATCATGCATGGATTATATTAGGTAAGTTTTTTCTTTCTACTACATCTTTTCTTAGAAGTTGTCTTTTATTAAACAAAATATTTAGTCATGTTTAACGTAGTGTTAACGTTAATTGTATTGAACGTACTAAAGGTTTTTGCCCAACCACCTTTTCTTAGTATATATGTAACATATGGGTTGGAAAAGGGACAAAAGATGCTTTTATAAAAATAAAACGAGAGGAAATTTTTTAAACGTACATTTTGTGAATGGGTTTTATATAAAGAGACGGCACATATATATTTTACGAAAATGGTCTAAACAAAGTTATTCTATTGGATCAAGGACATGTATATTAATCAACGATTCTTGTTTGTCTACGTATGAAATTTGCGCGATCGTTTACTTAAACGCGCTTGAAAAAAATCCTCAAAAATCACTAAAGACAAACAATGACGTGAGTTGATTTAGTGTAGCATTTATTTTGAAACGTGCTTCTTAAAAAGAAAACTAAGAAATGACAAATGGAAGGCGCGTTTCGTTCTTAACATGAAAAATGAAAAAAAAGACAAATACTAGGCGCGTTTAAGGTATATGGCGCATTTCATTCGTTATAAATATACAGGCGCGCCACATTTCGTATACAAACGACAACAACTAAGCATAAATACAAACGACAACAAACAATAACACGATAACACAAACCACTAAGGACAACAAGCGGCGAGTTTCAATCATGAAACGCGCCTCATTTATTTTCAAAACGCGTCACATTTAAAGAAAAAATAGAGACAACAAACTTAAAGAAAATAAACAAACAAGCTAAAAAGAAAAAAAACAAACAACCTGACACTTCATTTAATTTGCTTCATTTGATTTGTGTTCGGCGCAAAAAGACCGGTAGAAAGAGATGTATTTTTGGTTGGTAAATTAAAAGAATTCCTTTGGTGATGATGATGATAAAAAGAAGATATACTTGTAAGAGATGGGTTCGGTTGGTGGTTGAATTGATTAAATGAGAAAGATGGTTTGCATTTATAGTGTGTAACTGGGTTAGAGCATAAGGTGTGGTGTCATGCCAAAACTCACTTTTCATGTAATCTTAGCGCCACATCATTTTAACATACATATCCAAAACACCCCTTCGCTAGTAACATGTCATTTGAGTCCCACTCATCCATAATTTTATATTCTTTTCTATTATTTCAAACACATTAAATTTCCTTAATACTTTGTTGGTCCACTTAAACATACATCAGCTTTATCCACATATCTATATATACTTCATCTTCTACCCATCCTTCTTGCATACACACTTCACACTAAAAAAATATACACTTACATCGTACAAATCATTTTAATATGAATAAAAAAACTGCTCTTTCCTGTACGCTAAGTTTATCACGCCGATATCATTGGCGGGCTCACCCGGTATGGTGGCACGGCTTTGGCGGCGCCAAACCGGCTTTCACGTCAAAGTGGCATGCTCTATCGCCACCATAACGTTCTCTCTTAAGTATATATTTACTTTTTAGGTGTAAATATACTTTTGATGTGTAAATATTTAGGTAGTCGATATATATAATATTAAATTCTGGCGCACGGAGGGCGAGCACATGTCATTAAAAGCACTTGTCAATGTGTAAATGTACTTTTGGTTATTTTGGTAAAATGAATAAACATGGTCTTTTCTTATAAAGAACGTGTTCATATATTTCACTTTAGTAATTATTAGCATGTAATATTAAGTCTGTATTGTTATTATTATCATTGGGCTCAAGCCCGTGTCTAGATCATTCCTTGTATTGTATTTATACAAATCGAATATTGTTAATGAGAGATACGGTTCTATTCACTATCCTACATGGTATCACGCCAAACCTAAATCAACGATCCCGAAACCCTAACAGCCTTCTTCAACTTCTGTCGTACTTTTCTGTGTGCTTAGGTCACACGCTTATTTGTTAAAGACGTGCAAGGTCATGTATTTTGTGTTAGTCGTGCTAAGGTCACGACAGTTTGTTCTTCGTGCTTAGGTCACGAAGCTGTTATAGTCGTGCAAGGTCATGCATTTCATTCATCGTGCTAGGTCACGAGTTGTTTACCTTTGTTTCTTTATTACCTGTGTACCAACAGTACCACATCCAAACCCTTCAAGTTTCACTACCAGGTTCGCATCTATCAACTTGTCATCATGACCGCTTTCGGATCCTACTACGGGCGCCTGGAACATGGACACATGTGCGAGATCTCATCTTAATGCTTCGGTTAATAGTCTTAGTGAAAATTTTAATACGTGTATGTATCCGTATATCTCGGTTGGTGACGGTTATTCTATACCCGTCACTAATACGGGCCATAGTATCTTGCCAACTCCTCTTAAATCTCTTCATCTAAATAATGTTTTTATCACCCCTCATATTTCAAAATTTTAATATATGTTCGTCAATTTGTTCGTGACAATAATTGCACTATCGAATTCGATGCGTTTGGTTTTTTCGTTAAGGATTTCATGACGCGTCGGGTGCTTCTTCGATGCGATAGCACGGGGGATCTTTACCTAGTTACGGCTCCATCTCTGATTCCTCATGTTTTCCTTGTTAGTCAGCATACGTGGCACCAACGTCTTACACATCCAGGACGTGACGTGATGCATCATCTTGTTTCTAATAATTTCATTTCGTGTAATAATGAGAAACCTCTCGTGCTTTGTCATGCTTGTCAGCTTGGCAAACACGGGAGGCTTCCATTTGTCAGTTCTAATACTGTTGTTACTTCTTGTTTTTACATTATTCACTCTGATGTGTGGACTTCACCCATACCGAGTCTTTCAGGGTTTAAATACTATATTTTGTTTTTAGATCACTATTCGCAGTTTGTTTGGATTTATCCTTTGCTTAATAAATTTGATGTTTTGTCTAAGTTTGTATTGTTTAGTACCTATGTCCATACTCAGTTCAAGTGTGAAATTCGTTCATTTTAGTGTGATTATGGTGGTGAATTCGATAACCGTAACCTTCATAAACTTTTTACTTACAATGCATTCAGTTTTGTTTTTCATGTCCAAAAACATCCCAACAAAATGGTAAGTCTGAACGCATGGTTCGTACTATCAATAACCTCATTCTAACCTTACTTTTTCAAGCCAACATTTCACCTACTTTTTGGGTATAAGCCCTCAATGTGGCCACTCACCTTTTAAACATTTTACCATCTACTATCAATAACAATGAAATACCTTATACCCGCTTGTTTGGAACAAACCCTGACTATAGCCTTTTACGTACCTTTGCGTGTTTATGTTACCCTCATCTTTACACCAACCATAAGCTTAAACCTCGCGCCACACCTTCAATCTATTTGGGACAAGCTTCCAATCATCGTGGGTATCATTGTCTTGATTTAAAAACAAATAAGATCATCATTTCTAGTCATGCTATTTTGATGAGACCGTTTTTCCTTATGGCTCCACTCAACCCGCTATACTTCCTACCTATACCTTTTTAGACGACATACCCAATATTATCCCACCCGTAATTCCTACCAATCCTACTATGCAACTCCCACCTGAACCCATCACTCCAATTCATAACACCCCGATCCAACACCACCCTGATGCGGCCCAATTACCTACCACGCCCCAACAACTCTCACCGGCCCAAGTTCAAACCACCAAAAATCAAGCCTACTTATCGCCCCCATCCACGTCCGTGCTCCAACAACAAAAGCCTAACCTAACTCAATCACCCGCGACCCAAAACGAACATGTGGCTCAATTTACCTATTATAATTCCCGGTCTACCTGAAAACCCGAACCCGATTTCGCTTCACCCCATGGTCACACGTTTTCGTGTCAGGACTAATCATCCCAATGAGCGTCTCAATTTACAGGTGTCTTTGGTTTCACCTTTACTAAATTCTTATCGTGATGCGTTTAGTGATCCAAACTGGCAAAATGCTATGCGTGATGAATATCATGCGCTTATTAAAAACAAAACTTAAACTTTAGTACCTAGACCACCGGATACCAATATTGTGCGTTGTATGGGGGATTTTTCATCACAAGTATCTGGCAGATGACAAGCTTAGTCGCTACAAGGCTCGTCTTATGGCGAACGGTAGTACACAGTTAGAGGGGGTTGATGTTGATGAGACTTTTAGTCCGGTTGTTAAATCGGGTACTATTCGGACTGTCCTTAGTTTAGCTGCTTCTTGACATTGGCCGATTCATCAACTCGATGTCAAGAATGCTTTTTACATGGTGATCTTTCTGAGACAGTTTATATGCATCAGCCTCCTAGATTTTGGGATTCTGTTCATCCTGATTATGTATGTTTATTACAACGGTCTCTCTATGGGCTAAAACAGCCCCCCGAGTTTGGTTTTAGCGGTTTGCATCTTATATTACTCAGGTTGACTTTTCTCATAGTCGTTGTAACTCCTCCTTATTTATCTACAAACAAGGGACTGATACTGCTTACTTGTTATTATATGTTGATGATATTGTTCTCACCGCTTCTTCTGAGATTTTGTTGCTGCAGATTATTAAATCATTACATCAAGAGTTTACTATGACAGATATGGGTCCGCTTAATTATTTTCTAGGTATATCAATTTTACGTGATTCTTTAGAGTTGTTTTTATCTCAAAAGAAATATGCTGTTGAGATTCTTGACAGGGCGCATATGGTTAATTGTAATCCTAGTCGGACTCCTATTGATACTGAGTCTAAACTGGGAAGTAACGGTGATCCGGTTTTTGACCCGACTCTATATCGGAGTCTTGCAGGTTCTCTACACTACCTCACTTTTACTCGACCAGATATTTCTTATGCAGTTCAGCAAGTGTGTCTTTATATGCATGATCCTTGGGAGCCTCATTTTCGGCTCTTAAGCGGATTCTGCAATATGTTCGCGGTACTTTCAATTATGGGTTGCAGTTATTTTCCTCCTCTACTATTGATTTGGTTGCTTATTCAGATGCAGATTAGGCTGGTTTGCCCTACTACTCGACGTTCGACTTCAGGTTACTATGTATTTCTTGGCAACAACTTACTCTCTTGGTCCTTTAAGCGTCAACCGATGCTTTCTCGTTTCAGTGCAGAGGTAGAGTATCGTGGTGTTGCCAATGTTGTTGCTGAGACTTGTTGGTTACGCAATTTACTACGTGAGTTACATACTCCTTTATCTTTCGCTACGCTTGTCTATTGTGATAATTTTAGGATTTGTGGATTGAAAAATCTATAATCATGCATAGTTATTTACGTGTTTTATTACGTGTCTTCACTGTTACCAGTTTATACTCACCCACTAGACTAACAGTTCGCAGTCTCTGGCACCTAAATCATGATATATTTCAAAACAATATTATTTTGGCACCTATGACTAGACGTGCGCAAATCGGTTAACCAGTATTGGTTCAGTTTCAGTCAACAGGTTTCAGTTTCAGTCAATGAACCAGTCGAAACTGGTTTGGACTAAAACCGGTTCGGGTTGGAACCGTTTCATTACCGGTTAAAGTTCGAACCGGTCTAACCGGTTTGAAACCGGTTTCATTACTGGTTAACCTGTAAAACCGGTTTGGACCGGGTTTTTTTTTGTTTTTTATGGTTTTATATGCAATAAACTGAATAAACTTCAACTTTTATTTAATAGAAAACTTTATACATCGGAAACGAAATACATCAGAAATTAAATACAACATAAGACATTGGAATTGAAATTAAAAATACAACATAATAATCGACAATTAGTAATCATCGCCATAGTTCGTCATATCATAATCAACCTCTTCTCCTCCTGAACCCAAACCGGACATAGTGCCTTCGCTGCTAGCAACATCTAGTGCAATTTCTTCTTCGAATAGTGGAATGGCTTTATTTTGTTGCACCTCGGCATCCAAGATCTCTTCTTCAAAGTCTACGGGGTTTTCAAGACTGGATTTGTCTTGTTTACACTCTTGAGCATTGATCGTTCAATTTAATACGTAATAATATCAAAGTATAAAGAAAATTACAAAAAAACCTTGATGACAAAGATTAGTAGCAAGTTCTACACAAAAATATCACTTCGTTTGTTATTTGGACAATGACTTTAATTAGTTTGAATATGATTTGTTTTCTACAATCCTAATAGGGAACAAATAAAGGGACAATTAAACCTAACTACAAGAAATCAATACGGGAAAGTAAATTTTAACTAAAAATGCAATTCGGGAATTCTAAACGGGACCTAAAAAACCTAAATTAACAAAATTTAGTCCTACAATGATCTTTTTGGTTTTCATAAGTTTTAATTGACTAAAAAGCTAGGACAAAGAAAACTAGACAAAAAACGAAAGAGTTTTAAGCTAAAAATACTAAAAATATGAACGAAATTCAATCCCGTTCTTTAAAAATCGAAATTTTACAATTTTAACCCTACGAACGCAAATCTATTTTTCCTAGGTTATAAATGTCAAAAGAAAGTTTTCTAAAAAAGATTTACATTTTTTTGACTTTTTTATAATTTTTTATGAATTAAAAATGATTTTAATGAAATTAAATGTTTAAAAATACTAAACTATTTATAAAAATTCTGAAAAAAATTAGTAAAAGTAAATTGAACAATGTAGAATCTAAGAAAAATAAGATCGACATCACAACTTATCAAATAAGCTAAAAACGCTTAATAAGCTAAATAGTGCAAAACGTGTATAAGAGATTAATGTTGCAATCCTAAACCGAAAAAGACCCTAGGGCACGTTGGTTGAGTGTGTGTGTTGTGAGGCATTTATAAAGGGTTGAGGAAGGTTGAGGTCGTGGGTTCGAGCCTTGCTCACCCACGATTTCCCTTCTTCATGGCTAAGTTCTTGTTTAATCCTCCCCAACCTTCGGATCGAGTTTAGCTAGTGTTTCTTATCACTTACAATTGGTACCAGAGCTGTAGGGGTGTATTGTATTTGTGTTTGTTGTGTTCGTGGGGTGATTCCAGCTTATTTACAACTTATTTTAAGCTTATTTCAGATTATTTTGTGGGCTAGTTTTGGTTGAAAAAAACCACGAAAATAACATGTTAGTCGGTTTATGTTACTGATGATTTCGTTCTGTTTCTTGTTTTGCTTATTTTTTGGCTGTCAGCTTGTTTTTCAGCTTACTTCGGGCTTATTTGTCCAAAAGATGTCACTGTTTGAATTTTTTTTAGGCAAAAAGGTCTTTAGCTTATTGGGTTGGTCTGTTTAGGCTTATTTTTTTTCTTAAGCTTATTGTCAAAGCCTACTGGTCTTGGCTTATTTTCTTTCTCAGAGTTTGAAGATTAGAACAAGAAAAAATTTTGTTGTTATTCTTTGAGCACAAAGACAAGAAGGAGACAACAATCCTAAAATATTGGATATGTGTTTTGTTTGTTTTGCAAAAAGACAAGAGGATGTTTTGTTTGTGTAGCAACCGATCTACTGAAGATAGTACAACTGAGTTATAACCGATCTACTCAAAATTCGTTGTAACCGATCTACTCACAGGTAGGGGTGTCAATCGGGTCGGGTTGGTCGGGGTCAGGTTGGTCGGGTTCGGGTCAAAGGGGTCGGGTCCAAGTCGGGTCGAGGCTAAAAATAATATACCCGAACCCGACCCTATTTGAACTCAGGTTAGTCGGGTTCGGGTCAAACGGGTCGGGTCCAAGTCGGGTCGGGTCAAGTCGGGTTCGGGTCTGTCCTATTTATATAATTTTATTTGTTTTAATAAGAAATTTTGAATTTTTATTAAGAAAATTTGAATTTTTATTAACAAAATTAAAAAAAAGAAAAAAAAAGCTTAACTCGGGTCAGTCGGGTTGACCCGAACCCGAATAGGCAAAGTATATGAACCCGATACCCGACCCTATTTCGAATTCGGGTTAGTCGGGTTGACCCGACTGACCCGACTTCAATTTTGAACCCGATTAACCCGACCCAAAATAAGGTCGGGTCGGGTACGGGTCGGGTCGTATCAGGATTATTGACACCCCTACTCACAGGTAGTGTAAACCGAACTACAGAACCGAACTACCAAACCGATCTATCATGTTTTGAGAACTGATCTATTGTACAAACTCAATTGGTATCGATCTACTGAAATACTCAGTGAGAACCGATCTATCACAAACTCAAACCGATTCAACTCGGTATTTATCGAGTTGAACGGGTCGACTCAACCGAGTCATATCCACCGAGTCAGGACAGAAGATAAGAAAGACAGACTCTGTAAAACCACACACCCATTACAACATCAACAGCCTCACATCGTCACAATCACAATCCAACAAATCCATCTAATCCTAAAATCTCATCGATTGCATTTATTTCACCAACACCATCTCTCCACTAACTTGACTCGAAACAATTTAAATGAGTAAAATGATCTTAATTTTTTTTTCTTATTGTTCGTGTTGTGCTCCAATCACTATGACCTTTTAACATGAACCCAAGAAAAGATTCATCATAGATCTGTGTTGAGCTTAGCTCATTTAATATTTAAAAATCAAGAATGATTGATAACAACTATGTTATAATCATTCTCTGTTTCGTTAGTCAATCACATCACCATATACCTACCTGAGACCATTGTTTATCAAGAATCTTAAAGCCAAATCTTGGTATTCTCGTGATCCAACAACAGCAGCAAAAGATTCCATGGTTACTTGAGTCGATCAATTCAAAACAAATCACTTTAGCTGCTAGTGGTAATCGATTTGTCTAGGTTACATAAGACGAAGAGGTAGCGTCTTGGTTGAGATGGCTGATAAGAGTTTGATTGGTTTAGATCTGTCTTTGGGAAGATATAGTGTAGAGGCATGGGAATTGATACTGTTTAATTAGGGTTAACAAATGAATCTAAGGGTTGCAATCCCTAATTATAGGGGGGGGGGGGGGGGGGGGGGGGGGGTAGGGACGTGAACACTGATATGATTCAATTGTTTGGTGCCAAACAAGTGTTGGGCGGTATACTGATTCCAAGTTGTGGTCAAACAAGTAGTCCACAAAACCTTAGGCCAAGACTTTATGTTATGAAGTGAACCGGGTATAACTTGTACAAGAGAGGCCCGAGTTTTTTTATTATATTTGGCTGTTATTAGATTATATCAGGAACAAAACGCTATCAAGACAAGTTCGACTTGATGATGTTCATTCGTTAACGACATTAAAAAAATAACATTTGTCATAGTTTAACGACATTCGAACAACAACGCAACAAACACGATACATAACACTAAAAACGATCCGAATAAGATTCACTAAAATGAAAAACGGCTAAAGATTCAAACTACGATGACAAGTGATCATGAAGTTGATATGGTATCCCTTATTTGAGATCGAAGTGAGTTTCACGAAGGTGTCTACTTATTTCATCATTGAGACTTCCTTCTACTTTCTACCCCTTCTCTTCAAACCCAATCTATCGATTGATGACTTGCTTGAACGTATATAGGTATGATTGAGACTTGGATTATCTAGTTATTTCCTGATGTAAGGAGTTACATTGTAGTGCTCAAGGGTTATAGCTATCACTTAAAGGAGTTACATTGTAGTACTCAGTGTCACATGCAGATGCCGATGTGGATAATTTCAAGAGGTGTTGTACTTTTTATACTTTTCTAGGTTAGTATAGAGTACTTATAGATTTAATCTTGCACCGATCTTTAATCAACAACAGTGCAAGATTAAGTAATAAATTTGGGAGATTCTACTTTATTTTCAAGTTTAGCATATCGGATTTACTTCACAAAGTGATCACAACAATAGCCGACAGAATACGAGGTTGGTAAGTAAGCCAGAGAGTTTAAAAGTTGAGATGTAATCAGCAATTCTCACGGGATATTATTGTGCTATTCCAAAACAATGGTACTTCACGGCCTAAGCAAAATTCTCAAAGTTCTTCAACACATTCATATACTATAACCTTGAATATACCCAATATTCCTTGATTCTTGCTTCATCTCCTTCTACGATTTTTGAAGTCAAGAGGGCAATGCTTCGTTTGGATTTCAAGATTTGTGCTAAAGACAAGAACTTCTCAGTATATGGACGTACACGACAATGATGCTTTCTGAGAGTTCGCAACCATCATGGGGGAAAATGTGTACAATCGGACTAGTTGATTCAGGGAATTATTTGATGTTACCATGTCCAACTTCCAGGGGGAGTAAGTGTAACTACTTTACATATTTATGGGATTTGTGAGTATTCTGCATACATAGAAAGAATTGATGTTGATTGTTCTCTCTGCATGAACCGCTGAACGAATATTCACCAAGACCCAATGACAAGTAGCATGAGTATTTGGTGTGGTTGTTCTTCTACAAAATCCGTTGTGCACGTCAATGAAATATAGAAGATGGTTAAAGCTACATCAATGTTTCAGAATCTGCTTAAGAATAGGGATGTTGGTTTAGGGGTAAGCGATTTCATAAACTTTGCATAAAGAAGTATAAAAAGAAAGCTTTACAAGACATGTTGCATTGAATTGGAGGGAAGTTAATCCAACGTCCATGCAATACAACAAGTGGTTCCTGATAATAAATGACACTGACATCTAAGCTGGAGTACAAGTTTCAAGACAGGAGAACACAGGAAGACATCTTTAGCTTTGCAAGACTTTATTTGTATGTATTTGTACTTTGATAGAACATTGTAAGTAATTCCGGTAAGTACTACAATTGGGGGAAGATTGTTAGCCTTAAAATATGTTGACTTATCCGGAATTACATTAGTTATCTTTAGGCAAGACTCGTAGGGACTAGAATTGTTAAGTTAGAATAGTTTCCCAGTTCTTGACCTATATATACCCCCTCCATACTTCCATGGAGGGGCGAGGATTCATTTTGTATCTCACTAGTGTAGTGTCAAACATTCATTCTCTAGAACAACAACACATCTTTCCTTTTCTCTCCTCTAAATACTAAAATGCTAAGTTTCTTGATTAAATCCTAACTCCCCGGACCTCCGGGTCAAGTTTAGCCTATCACTTACATAAAATATATCCCCATTAAGTGTGCATATTCGCTAATATGTTACTCATGAAGAAAATCTTTTGAAGTACCAATAGAGATGTTGGGAGTAAAGCCCCGATAAAAATATTCATAGGCATTGGGTTAAACACTTCAAGTAATAGGTTAACAACTTTCAATGTAACCTAATTCAATACCAAAAAAATGATCACAGACCGTACCCTTACTAGCTAAAAGGTCATGAAATACAGCAAAGTAGATCTTGTTTAAACCTGTTAATATTAGAAAAAAACATCGTACTCCTCGTGAATTTTTACTGTTTTATTATAGCTCTAGTTTTAATAGTTAATAGTATGATTTTCGGTTTTAAGTCAGGTACTAATACCCGGTATATTGTAAGAACTATATAAGCCTCTTCCAACTTTGGAAGAGGTAAGCTAGTCATTTATTCTTTTCTTATAAAACACATTTTCTCTCACTAGAAAATCTCTCTCATGTGTTTCTCTCTCTAGAAACTAGCCAAGTCCAAGAATCGACCCCGTGTTATGAGATAAAAAATAACACTAATGTATCAGAGCATATGGATGATTAGATCGTGTGAATGTGCGATTTCTTGCTTTGTTTTTAGATCGAAAAGTGTACCATAATGAAGGCTCCTAGCATCGTTTTTTTGTTCTTCTGAATTTTTAATGTTTGTAATGTAAAGATTGGGTGTTTCTGTTGCTATTGGTCCCTTGAGGTAGCCCTGTTGTTGTGCAAAAAATCACGCAAAATCTTCAAAGGTAATTTATAAGTGATTTTGTGTGATAAAAGTCGTTGTTCCTTCGTAGGAGGTTTGCCAGAATTTCTTTCACGGCGGTTTGCTTAAATATATATTTATTTAGTAGGGACCAACTGTCTGACACAAAAGCCGGACGACTGGCGCGTTGCTTAACACGAGCGCGAGTTTGCTCAAGAGGCGAGTTGCTATATACTAAGCAGGGAGTTGCACAGGCAGCGGTTTGACAGCGGTTTGAATATTTTAATAGCAAATATCTAAAGGAAACTCTGGCGGGTTGAAAACTCAGCGGCGGTTTGATTAAAATATAGACGGCGGGTTGTATTATTTCTTCACGGCGGATTGCTTGGCAGCGAGTTGTCTTTGGCGAGTTGCCTTAATTTCCACCAGCGGGTTGCCTTAATTCTTTGCAGCGGTTTGATAGCCTCTGGCGGCGAGTTGAGCTACAGTCTTAGACATTTAGAATATTTCAAACTTGGGACTTAATATCACTAAAACAAGAAACAAACACGTTAACCTCACCACTTTTAACGTACATTCACTAATCATTGATCGATCAAAACATATCATATCATAATAAAACAAGATGTCTAGTATGTCAGAAGACATCCAGTGTGCCGGTTCTGATACACGCCCACCAATGCTTGATAGAACAGACTTTGAATCTTGGCAACAATGTATACGTCTGTATTGTCTGGGAAAGGATAATGGAAAGAATATAATGAAGTCTATTAATGAAGGACCATTTCATATGGGAACGATCTCATATGTTATTGCTAGAGGAACTGGGGGTGCAATTCAACAAGGTCCAGTACGTGCTAGAGTCCTTAACGACCTTTCAGCTGAAGAAAAGGAAAGGTATAAAGCTGACATTCGAGCAACCAATATCTTACTTCAAGGTATACCAAAGGACATCTACTCTCTCATCAACCACTATACTGACGCCAGAATACATTTGGTGAGAAACCTAAAGATGATACTGGGAAAGGTCTTTTCTGAGTTAACAAAAAAAACAGATGACAAGGTGAATCTCAATTATAACGATCAATTTGAAACACTTTCACGTCAAATCAAATCAAAGGAGAAACCATTCAAGGATACTAGTGTTAGGTTTTACGAAGCTCATTAATGATCATAGAAACATCAAGATGACCGTGCCCCGGATGCAGCTTTATCTAGTTTTGAGTGCGCGCGCGCGCGCGATTTACCCGATTTAGTAGTAGATTCATACTGAAGTCAAACTTAATAGAGGTTTTGAAGGAGTCTAATTTTGATCAGCTTTATGCATATTTGAAGCAACATTTGGTACATGCTAATGAGAACAGAACAATGATGGAAAGGTTCCTTCAACCAACTAATGATCCTTTGGCACTAGTATCAAATGCCTCAGTTCAGCAGTATCCAACACAGTCATCCAAGTCTCCTTAATCCTTAAATGAACCATCTCCTGCTGACGACTTTCAACTGGACTCAGGAACTTCTTCAACAGAAAACTATGATTGAAAGTTTCTCCAACCACACGTTGCCCTCCTCACATATTCGTACAAATCTCATCTACTTAAACAAACAATCAACTTTAGAAACGGTTCGTCTAATGCAAGGGGTCAAGTTTGTGGTTCAAGATGTCCGTGGAAGATACAATGCGAACAATCAAGGAAAACCATTTCAGAGAAACAATGCAAGAGGAAATGTTGTAGCTGGGAATGTAGGAGGTCAGAACAGAGGAGGCATTAACCCTGGTCAAGCCAAACCCATTAAGTGCTACAACTATAACGGACTCAGGGCACATGCAAACAAGAATTCCAAGTCCAAAAAAAGCATGTTTTTTCTAGCAAGATTCATAACTACTTCAAGGACAAGATGCTACTAATTGCGAGCCCAGGAGAATGTACAGTACTGATGAAGAACAGTCGTTGTTTTTCTCTTAGCAGGAGAACAGTTACCAACTTTGATGAGGATGTGATAAATCACCCAGACTGATTTGGCACTCAACATGGAACCTGTCTTGAAGCTAATGAATGTGATTCATTCGACTCTGATGTTGATGACTGGTCCAACTACACAGACCATGTTCATGGGAGAAAATCTCTCATCTGAAGATCCAATCTAACGATGAAGTCGTGCCACATATGACTCAAATACTCCTTTTGGAGGTACAAGATCATGATACCTTTGTAATCATATGATGAAGTATCATAATTACACAGATGCAAAGCGAAGTACAACACACAACTAACTTTGTTTGACTCTTGATGCAGACTATACTGATTGATAGGAAAATATATTTCTGAATATCAGATATTTGAAAGACATCGAAGAACATACGAGAGAGTGAGCGCAAAGTAATTTTTCTCTGTACGAGATGATGCAATGAGCGCGAGTGATCAATTCTCAGTCGATGAATGCAATGAACAGAAGCATACCAAGTAGATTAGATAGACAAATATTAAGCCCGAACATGTAGTTAAGATTCCAGTGCGCGCTTCGAACTTGGCAAGATATACAGAGAACATTGAGACAGGTAGTAATATGAACAACACGGGCAAGAGTTAGATAGTAAACAGTACTATAAGAACAAAAAAATTGATGAACAAATGATCCCAACAATAGATTATCTCAGACCGAAATAGAAAGGAAACTAGCGCGAGTAAAATCAAGACACTTCATTCAGGCACAAATCCTCCTTAGATCTACCGTGGCCATTATAATTAAAGACAAAGAAGTAACAATTTTGAAAAAGGAATTTAAACAAGAAAGAAGACAAAATCCTTGAAGAGTTTATTTAGCACATAAAAAGGCTAAAAGAAAAGGTTGAAACAGATTATAACAAACAAGATCAGGATGTTCAAATCGGTTCACATGTTATGTACACGAAACCAAATCTTGTTTTATGAAGAAAAGAACAAGGTAGCGATAGGCTCAAAAAATCCATTAATATGTCTTTACCCGTATGCAAAGCAAGTTCAACCAGCCCTCTATAATGGTCATGTATTAAAGACCCATGTCCAATTCATTCCAAGGCCTCTTCTGCCATGACTCAGAGGACACTCGTGAGAATAGCTTAGATAACTAGAAAAGAAAATGTTGTTGAAAATGCAAAGACCTCTATGAGTGGAAAAATAAATCAGGATTAGCCCCTCCCAAAATACTCGAAGGAGAACCTTCTTGCAACCTTTGCTCCCACAAAGAAATCTGACCCCAGAACAGATATTTTGGTCCATAGATGAAAATGACAGGAAAAAGGCTGAGACCTCAGTTCCAAAACCAATTTTAGCATTGACAAGTGTAATCCACCCATACTCCTGTCAAGCCTTGTCCCAAGTTCTTCCAACTAAAAGACAAGTAAAGATTAATCTTTATGTACTCAACACAACTGTAACGGAATTTGAATAAAACTTGCAAAAAGAGAATCACCCCAACAGGTGTTTTACCAAGGGGAAAGAGGTTTTGGAGTTAACAAAAAGATGTTACCTCACTGAAGTTATTATTTCCATTTTTCAAACTCTTAAGGAACACTTTGTAGGAGTTCAAACGGCCCCCTCTTAAAGAGTTAAAGTAAGGAAGAAATTTTTGATCAAATGAATATCGAAGTGACAAGAAATATTGTAGGACAAGCATTGTGATGAAAGTCGTAACGAAAAACCTTTCACTTGAAAATGAGACTTATTGCAAATAGTTGTCTGAATCATCTGTTGTATGATGTGGAAAAATCACGTTTCTAATCTGAGCAGAATGTCTAAAGTTCATAATGAGGTCAAAACATAATACAAAAACTTGAAAGAGAATACATAAATGTGCAATTAAAGTATCAACATCCTTCAAGAAAGTTTTTGATAAATGACAAATCACTAAACATCACAGGAAGCTCTTGAATTTAACTCATTCTTAAAAGATCAAGAATCTCGAACATCAGATCTCAAAGAAAAGTACAACGTGATAGAAGACTATGAAACGTTCGCGTCGCTATATGGCGATGAAGAAGTTTGTGAGCCTTATAATGCTAAAGCGATGTCACATGCTCTTATCGTGACAAACAAATGATTAGCAATTAAAAGAGTAGAACTCTGAGCTAAAGGTCAACAACATTACAAGTCATTGTATGACTCCGATTTAAGAATACTCGTGCTCATAACGAGTGAAGAAACTTCTACCATGTAAAATGACAATAGAGAGTCCTAAAGGCTCAGTTGAGAACGCACAAGAGTCTTGTTTTCACTAGTGACTCTGTCAAACCAAAAGTTCTTGCGCCTGGCATGTATGCCATTGATGTTAAACCCATCCCTCATCCCCTTAAGAACAATAGGAGTGCTCATTTAAACTATATCAGCCATCTTAAGGAGAGTGTCGAAAACAATAGCGAGATTGTAGAGAAGCTAGAGTAGTTAACCACTGGATAATGCAACTTAACTATGCTTGTCAATACACTAAGCTAATACCTCAAGAATTGTTAGAATATGTGAATGGCAACTTGCCCAAAAATTTCAAATGACAGAGATAACAAGGCTCCTCTACCCCGAATAACTAGAAAAAAGCAAGTACTTTTAGAGATAAACCAGAACTTCATCTATCACACACATAAACACAGAAGTGCACAACCAGAAAGTCAACAGACTAAACAACCCTTGATACCTTCTATAGAGTAAACACGTTCCACTGAGTCAAGCGGATCAAAGCCCTAGAAGCAATATCAATAAGAATTAGATCCTGCCTGCAAAGGAGGAGAATAAGAATAAAGTAGAAGACCCCTAGGATAAATAAGTCAGTAAGGACAAAAGTAAAACGGAGTTGATTCTAGCATTAGCTATAGGCGAGTATGTTATTAAATTTATTCTGAATCTGTGTGCAAAATGGTAACAAAAGCTTAAAACTCTCTGCACATCATGAAATGTGTGTTTTAATATTTTGAGTTCATGATTGCAACCCCCACTGTTAAAATTATCTGATAAGTAAGCAGATTTGGAAACCAAAGGCAAGCAGTCTAATAACAGTTTGAACAAGAACCAGAGCGGTTTGGAAAGCATGGCAAACTATTTGGGATAATTGTTATCAATGGAGAACCCCAAGGATAGAAGAAATTTGCCTTAGGCAAAATGTGTCCTTTAACTAAGCTTTCTGTAAAAATGTTCTACTCTAGTCTGCTAACCCAACAGGTAGCCCCCAACAAAAATTTGGGGAACCGAACTGAGAAACTCTCCAAACTCGACGTTTTTCAAATGCAGTCGGACAGGTCATCCTTTTGTGTATCATGGACTCAGGCTGTTCAAAACATATGACGGGAATCGTACAAAGCTCAAGAATTTTGTGGAAAAGTTCATCGGACATCAGTTTCGGGAATGATACAACATCGAGTTATCATGGGTTTTAAGGGAGATTATGTTATTGGTGACAGTAGTGATCTCGAGAGAATACAACGTGGAGGGACTTTGACACAATCTATGTCTCTGTAGGGCAATTTTGTGATCTGATCTTGAAGTTGCAATCAGAAAGCAACGAGAGACTTTGTTTTCGTGATATTAATGGTGCTGACTTACTTAAAGAGTAGTCTAGCACCAATTTTGTACACATATCATTGAGTATATGATGAAGTCTTCTCCAATATGCTTGCTGTCCAAAGCTTCCAAGTCCAAATCATGGTTGTGGCATCGTCGTTTAAACCATTTAAACTTCGGCACAATCAATGATCTTGCTCGAAAAGATTTGGTTAGAGGTCTACCAAGATTAAAGTTTGAAAAAGATCATCTTTGCACAGCCTTCACACTTGAAAAAGCAAGAAGTACTACCACAAACCAAAATCTAAAAATACAAATATAAAGTTCTTCATACCCTATCACATGGATCTGTGTGGTCCAATTGAGAGACGCAGAGTATTAAAGGAAGAAACATATTTAGCAACGTATGAACTATTCAAGATTCACCATGGGTAAAGTTTTTGAGATCAAAGGATGATACTCCAGAGTTTGCACACTTTTAAGCAAATACAGATTTGGTCTCGCAAACAAAACAGTCAGATACATCCGCTAACAGATAATGGAACGGAAATCATCAACCAAGTTATGTCCTGAATACTAAGAAGGTGTTGGCAATATTTCATCAAAAAAACCGTTCCAGAGAACTCCTCACAAAAACCGGCGTTGTTGAAAGACAAAACGTACACTTGTGGAAGCACCACGTTACAATGATGATATTCCTCAAAGCACTGATGTTTCATGGGCAGAAGCTGTACTACTGCTTGTTTACAAACAACCCAGAACCGATCCCTAATTCATACTCGACATAACAAAACTCCTTATGAGCTTGTATATGATAAGAAGCCTGATCTTACAATTCTCCGAGTATTTGGTGCTCTGTGCTATCCTACAAATGATAGCGAAGATCTAGAAAAGTTAAGCCAAAAGCTGACATTGGATTTGTTGGGTATTCTCCTAGCAGGAAGGGCTATAGAATCAAAACAAGAGAACTCGTCGATTAAAGGAACATAATATCACGTCACATTCGATGAGATGCGTCAGACGATGGCTCCTGTACGCATGAGTTTAGGACCCGAGCCTTTCATCATGACCCCTGGACAACTCAAATCAGGGCTTGCTCCAACCGATAAAGAGCTCGAGATGTTATTTCAACCAATGTTTGATGAATACCTTGAACAATCTCGCGTTAATGAACCAGTACCTTCTGCTACTGAAGTTAACGCTCAAGTTGCTCTACCTGGTACATCTTTGTCTACAACAATTGTCCAATGCATGCACGCTACAAGTGCTCAATATCTCAACATTCCGATATGGTTCGACATCAAGGAATTGTAGAAGAACCCACTCAAGAAGACTCCCCAATCAATCACGATGTTCTACAACCTTCACTTAACCCTGTTACTGGAGAACCAGGTTCCGCACAGTCATCATCTGGGAATGTTAACTCAGCGGAACCCAACCAAGTTAATCAACCACCAGATCATCTCAGAAGATGGACCAAAGATCATTCTCTGGATAACATCGTTGGCAATCCCTCTCATTCTGTATCTACTAGAAAACAGTTAGCATCCGATGCTTTGTGGTGCTGTTTCCATACGGAACTATCCAAAGTCGAACCCAAGAACTTCAAAATGGCTGTGATAGAAGACTGCTGGTTTTCAAGCCAGCAAGATAAATTTCATAAATTTTGATCGTCTTGAAAGTATGGGAATTAGTAAACCAATAAAAAATGTCGTCCAATCTATGTTATGGTTATCGCTCTAAAGTGGATCTACAAAGTGAAACTTGATGAATATGGTGATGTACTGAAAAACAAAACTCGGTTGGTTGCAAAGGGATATCGTCAGGAGGAAGGCATTGATTTTGAAGAATCGTTTGCTCCAGTTGCATGAATAGAGGCCATCAGAATCTTCATTGCCAATGCCGCAACCAAGAATATGATCATCTATCAAATGGATGTCAAAACTGCTTTTCTGAATGGTGATCTTCAAAAAGAAGTCTTTGTCAGTCAGCCTGAAGGATTTGAAGACCAGGATAATCCTACTCACATCTATCGTCCGAAGAAGGCTCTTTATAGGCTAAAGCAGGCACCAAGGGCGTGGTATGACACACTCTCAAAGTTCCTGTTGGCAAACAATTTCTTCAAGGGTTCCATGGATCCAACGTTATTCACACGCAAATCAGGCAAACATATTCTACTTGTTCAAATATATGTAGATGACATCATTTTTGCCTCAACAGATCATAATGCGTGTCACATATTTTCCAAAGAAATGAGCTCCAAATTTCAGATGTCAATGATGGGACAAATGTCGTTTTTCTTAGGACTACAAGTTTCTCAAAGTCCTAGAGGCATCTTTATTAACCAAGCAAAATATGCTCTCGAAACCTTAAAGAAATATGGAATGGATCTCTCTGACCCTGTCGATACACCAATGGTAGATCGATTGAAACTAGACGAGGATCTCATAGATCCAGTTGGACCAAACCTCGATTAGTGAATGAATTGGGCTCCCTAATGTACCTTACAGCCAGTAGACCAGACCTTGTATTCGCTGTATGCATGTGTGCTAGATATCAGGCTAAGCCTATCAAAAAGCATATTGAAGCTATCAAACGTGTCTTTTCAGTACTAGAAATGAACAACCATTAACATGGGTCTTTGTATCCTAAAGACAACGCCATGTCATCTAACCGCTTATGTAGATGCGGATCATGCGGATGTCAGATTCAGAAGAAGTACCGTTGGGAAGCTGCTCAGTTTCTTGAGAAGATTGTTAGCTGGTCATCAAAGAGCAAAGAAAGCACTGCAATATCAACAACAGAGGCTTAATACATCGCCATGTCTAGAATGTTGTGCTCAAATCCTTTGGATGCGATCACAGCTCAAAGACTACGGATTTGACTTCAATAAAAATTCCTATGTACTTAGTGATAACAAGAGTGCAATTGCTCTTTTGCTGTAACAACGTCCAGCACTCTCGATCAAAACACATCGACATACGTCACCATTTCATCCGAGAGAAAGTGGAAAATAAAGTGGTTGAACTCTACTTCGTGGAAACGAACTATCAACTTGCAGACATCCTCACAAAAGCATTACCAAGAGAACGGTTCGAATTTCTTCTTCCACGCCTAGGCATGAAGAGTTTGACCCCTGAAACTCTCAGACGTCATCAAGAAGGAAGATGGAGTAAACGAATGCTTCGTGGATCCTTTGTACATAGTCTAACAGATAAATAGTAAAAACATATAAATATAATATATATATTTAAAGTATATATATATATATATATTAATTAGGAAATATTTTAAGTCATTTGGAATTACTAAAAGGCTTGCAATTACTTCAAATTGCAACTCGGTTTGATGTCTAGGCATGGATTACTTTATATCCAAGCATTTTGGGATTATAGTGAAACAATGGTAATGGTAGAGCTGTTCACCTGATCTTTTTATCTCAACTCACGACTACACAGCTCATTTCACTAGAACACGGGTCGTTTGATTTAGGGTGAGATGAATTGTGAAAAATATGCTTCATCCACACAAGGTTCTAAAAGAAGTAATTGGGAGAATCTCCATGGTTTATTTAGGAGTGTTTGTATGCTATGAAAGTTGTAATTATAAGATGGATTTGTTGTATTCTAATGGGTTAATATTTGAAGGGGAGTTAATTAATTTTAACTCAAAGGTCCAAAGTTATCTATTGTTGTAATGATTAGGGTTTAAAAAGCATTTGCTCTTTGTTTCCTAGCCTTATTAATCAATAGGGACTAAATTGGCCAATTGCCTAAGCTTAGAAAAGACTTAGAAACACTTTAAACAAAAAATAAAAGAAGATGGAAACCTAAAGGACTGAATCTGCCAACTCTCTAACTTATGATATAAAAGAGATGGTGAGTTGGTGTTTGGTCAAAGTTTTCGAAAGTCAGTCAAAGATAAAACACACACACACACACACTTTCACGCAACTCGCCGCCAAGAACAAAACCTCGAATCCTTGATTTCCAGTGTTTCTTGCAAAGAATACGATGGCAGAACAAAGTGTTCCCACTCAACCTCCTACAAGAACAGATGAGCAGATTGTACCTCGCTCTCAGTGGTTAACAATCAGGAAAAGCAACCTACTTTTCAATGCGCAAAAGATTCAAAAGAACCCTATCTTTCAGATATCAGTGGACATCCTGAGTAATACTAAATTCTTCCAAGCGTTCACTGCCTCTGCAAATGTTCCTGCTATCTACCTGCAACAGTTCTGGAACATAATGAAATATAACGAGAAGACTGGGGTCTATAGTTGTCAAGTTGATGAACAATGGTTCGATCTAAGTGCTGATCTTCTCAGAAAGGCATTAGCAATTACTCCTGTCAACCCAACTCAACCATTTGAGTTACCTCCATCTGGTAACACGGTGATTGACTTTGTTAATGAGCTGGGGTATCCTGAACCTGTAGAATGGTTATCTTATTATTATTTTAATGTTTTCAGGGAAACCGTCGCACCGCGGCGGTTTGGTTGAATTTATTAATTTTTAATAACTTATTTAACCCGCTGGTTCATATGGCGGGTTGATTCACAGCGAGTTGCCTAATGGCGGGTTGATACACGGCGAGTTGCCTAATGGCGGGTTGATTCACAGCGCGTTGCCATAATTTTATATTATTTTATTCCAACAGGTAAACCGCCGTCTCTCGGCGGTTTGGTCGAATATTTTTATGTATTAAAATATTCAACCCGCCCTTTTTGAATTTTATTTTAAGCAGCGGGTTGGTTAATCTTATTATAATATTCATGGCAGTTTAGCGCCTTCCTCGCGGCGGTTTGCTCGATTCTCCTAATGGCGGGTTGGCATTCTGCCTGGCGGCAGTTTGGGCTAAGTTTCATAATTTTGGCCCATTAGGCCCAATAATCTATCAAGGCCCCTTCGAATGACCCAGTTGCTTTTCTAACTCCCATCCGGGCTTAGTTAACAAGTAATATTCTGTTGGCTCAATTCTGCATCTGTGTACCTCATTGTAGATTTCTCTATAAACCAGAGTTACCTCTGTTTTAATCAATCGTGGAATGACATGACTTTAATTGAAGCTAAAGTTCTCTCTAACATCGTTTCTCTGCAATGTTTGTCTTCTTTGTTAATACTCTTTTGCAGAATACGATGGCAGAATAAAATGTTCCCACTCAACCACCGACAAGAACAGATGAGCAAATTGTACCTCGCTCTCAGTGGTTAATAATCGGGAAAAGCAATCTTCTTTTCAATGCATAAAAGATTCAAAAGAACCCCATCTTTCAGATATCAGTGGACATCTTGAGTAATACCAACTTCTTCCGAGCATTCACTGCCTCAGCAAGTGTTCCTGCTATCTACATGCAACAATTCTGGAATACAGTGAAATATGACGAGAAGACTAGGGTTTATAGTTGTCAAGTTGATGAACAATGGTTCGATCTAAGTGCTGATCTTCTCAGAAAGGCATTAGCAATTACTCCTGTCATCCTAGCTCAACCGTTTGAGTTACCTCCGTTTGGTAACACTGTGATTGATTTTGTTAATGAGCTGGGGTACCCTTTTTCTCCTATTACACTATATTTTTTATCCTGAAACTGTAGAAATTGTCTCCAATATACGGGTGAATTATGTGTATCAACCATGGAGAGCAATTCTAACCTTAATCAACCAGTGCTTGATAGGAAAGACTTCTTTGGCTAGTGACAAACCCCAGACACCAGTTTGCAAATGTTGTGGGGAATCGTCACTCAAACTAATGTTGATCATGCAGAGCTGTTATGGGTAGAGTTTACTTAAGGGATCCAGACATTTTTCTCACACAAGGCAAGTCACAAAGCCAGTCTGAAGGACCCAAAGAAGAAAGTAACTCCTCTCCTCATTCCTTATGGACAGTTTTCCAAGGTGATAATCTACTACTTGGCAAGCAATAACAACATCCATCGACGTCCTAATTCTGCTGTTCATCATACTGGAGATGATTTTATATTAGGAAATCTCAAGTTTGTCCCAAAAGGTGAGACTGTTGAAGTGTTTGGAATGGAAAATCCCAATCCCTTGATTACTGAAGCCATTCAACAATCTTCGTATTATCCCAAGTATCTGGAAATGGTTGCTAAGAATACAAAGAAAATTTGGCATAAAAGCTCTTAAGTGCTTATTTCAATAAGCTTAAAAAAGCCCTTAAGCTCACTGCCTTACTTCCCCTGGTGCTAAGCACCATTTTCAGCCCCCTTTTTCTAGCTTACTTGCAATTAAGCTCTAGGTTTTTATTGCTTATTATTATAGCTTATAGGTTTATCTCTTAGGTTTTGCAGCTTATTTCCTTTAGTTTGCTTTTTAGTGTAGCTTAATCTTAGGCTTTAAGTCACCTTTTTCTGTTTTCTTTTAAAAACTGTCACCATAGCTTATTTCCTTTCCAGCTTATTTTAGGGCTTATTCTAGATAACTTAGCTTATTTAGGACTCCCCTCTCCCTATTTAACTGTTTCCCATAGTTGTAGCTTATTGTGCTAGCTTAAATCCCAATAAGAAAGAAAAAAATAAGCTCATAAGCTTATTTAAGCTTTTGCAGTCCAAAAGCTCACTTTTCTAGCTTATTTACTGAGTAGAAAGCATAAGTGCTTTTACAAAAGTTACTCCCCTTGAGCCCCTTAACAAGTCTTCTTTTATAGCTTTTTGATAATAAGCTAGTTGGACCCACCTTGTAATCGGGGTCCACCTCAGGGACCATTTGTGTAATTCTCTCTTTTAAAGTTACCTTTGTTAGTCCCTGTGGTTAGTTAGCCTGTTACCCCGTTTGTCCCTTTTCCCTTTTCACTGTTAGTCCCTTAGGTTAACTTTAGTTAGTTTTATTTAATTTAATTAATTAAATTAGGTTTAATTTTAATTAGTTTAATTACTTTAATTATAAACAGTAAAATTTGGGCATTTTTATATTTTTAGAATTGTTAACTTTTTCTTTATTTAATTTTATTTTTTCAGAATTTTTATAACTTTTATTTTTTGTCTTTTTCTATTTACTTAGTTTTAATTAATTATTAATCTTTAAAAATTCATAAAAAATCCAAAAATTAATAAAAAAATATTTTTCTTTTTTATAAAATTTTCTTTTGTCATTTAGTGTCTAGGAAAAATATAAAATTTAGTATAGGCTTTATTTTTCTTAAATTTCAGTTTTAGAATCGCGTTTTACCGGGTGAGTTTTTCGTTTCTTTTCGTTTTGCATTCAAACGAACCTCCGTTTTAGTTTTTCTAGTTTTCTTTTTTTTCAAATTAAGTTAATTAGGAATTTAATTTGATTTCTTAATTTAATTTTAGCATTTATTTTTCCTTATTTTTAGTATTTTGGTTTCACGATACCTGATTCTGTTCCACGTACTTTATTTAGATTAATTTTAGGATTTTCCCAATATTAATTATGCTTACAGTATAGTTTAAGTTCTATCCATATTAACTAATTTATGTTTCCGTAGTTTTTAAGATCCCCATTTCCTTTGCTTGTTTTAACGTAGATTAAATTAAGGTCCTACTAAGCCGTCATTACTGGTCACTCCTCCACCAATCAACACGGAAGCTACAACAATCACCACATCTCTCCCTGAAATCACTCCATTCATCGCCCTTCAGCTAAGAGTGGCAAGATTGGAGCAAGAGATGTCTGAAGTAAAGAAGACTGATCACTCTGCTGATGTTTTGGCTTTAATTAAATCCCAAGTTCCTACGGTTGTTGATAAATATCTAGGAACAAAACTTGATGATGCTCTCCTTAAGATTCTTGAACGACACACTGCAGATTTAATCGAGAAATACTCTGTGCTGCCTGGCCCAGAGTCTATCAAGAATCAAGAATCTGAAAAGAGTCCGAAGGAGATTATGAGAACCAAAAAGGAACAAGGTGAGGAGAAACAAGATTTAACTTACTCCATCAGGTCAACTGATAAAGTTGATCTTGAAGAATTTGATCTAAAGAGTGCTCTCTTCAAACACATGAATAAGAACAAGTCTGCAAACAGAAATCCTGCCAACTACCATCTATACCATGCTCTTATGGAAGCATTAATAGCAGATGAAGATGCCATGGATAAGGAATTTGCAGTCAAGGTTAAAGACCTCAAGAGAAAGCGTGACAGTGATGATGATGAAGATGATGATGATGATGAAGGCCCTTTAGCTGGATCAAACCAGGGTAAGTCAGCAAAAAGGAGAAGACACGACTCAGGTGCTTCTGGGTCAGCTCAACCTCCTACAAAAGATGATGAGCAAAGTTCGAAGAAACTACTGGAGTCTGATGCATCTGCTTCCAAACAACATCCAGCTCTTACCTCAACTGGATGGCAGATCACTAACACAAGAGATGATGTTGTTGACTCTTCAATGCACATATCTGATCCTGAATCAGAACATTCTGAACAATCCTCAGATGACATTCCAATGCAGGATGAAGGGCATGTCTCGGATCTGGAGGACACCGATAACGCTCACATTCCCAAGGTGTCGACCACTACGTGGTTTAAGCCGATTCATGAAGGCGAGAGACATGCTACGCCTGAACCAGACTCGGTCACCTGAACCAGGCGAGAGACATGTTAGATATTAGAAAAAGACTCGGGCACCCCGTGTATTTTACTGTTTATTATAGCTTATAGTTTAATAGTTAATAGTATGATTTTCGGTATTAAGCCGAGTACTAATACCCGGTATATTGTAAGAACTATATAAGCCTCTTCCAACTTTGGAAGATGTAAGCTAGTCATTTATTCTTTTCTTATAAAACACATTTTCTCTCACTAGATAAACTCTCTCATGTGTTTCTCTCTCTAGAAACTAGCCAAGTCCAAGAATCGACCCCGTGTTATGATATAAGATATACCACAAAACCACATTGGACATATGATAAGTGGAGTTCTATCTTGTCAGAACGTCCCAATTAGGTGATAAACAAGGTTCCCCGCTTCTGCATAGATTTTTAAACAACTCTATCCAGCGACGCTGTCGCATATTCAACTCTTTCTGACTAAAGATATACTGGAGACGTTTCTACCACCCGATTTAAATACATCTTTTAACATTATTTTAAAAGACTCTTTGATTGCATTAATCGCGGGTACCGCTAAACCATCTTGCATAACCAAGTTAATGATGTATGCAACACAATAAGTATGATAAAACCTACCATCCATTGGTGGTTCGTATTTTAATTTTAATTTACCAATTCCTGATGTGTTGTTGCTAGCATTATCCAACGTAATTGACATAATTTTATCTTCCAAATTAAAATTGACAAACGTTTTTCTCAACATTCTAGTTAAAGCACTACCCGTGTGGGGAACCGAAAAGTCTTCGAATGCAATGACCCGCTTCATCATTTGCCAAGTACTGGATTCAATCCAATGTGCGGTAACACATATGTAAGAACCGAGCAGCCATGAGGGGCAGACCAAACATCCATTATTAGGTTGACATTAGTATTTAAGTTAAGAAAACCATCAATTATTGCTTGTTTAGCCGCTACCCATAATTTCATTGCATCACATTTAAGAGTAGTGCGACTTACATGATTGTATCTTGGTTGCATAGTGTTTCGAAACACCCTTGTTGTTTGCTCGTCGTCAAAGTGGTTGAACGGTAACCCTTGTTGAATCACCAACCCCGCGAATTGTTCACGAAGAACATCCAGATTGAACACAAAAACACTCCCATCTCGACCAATCGACGATTGGCTTAGTTCTTGGTTGTACTTCTTGAGTGCCTCACAATACGGGTGAATGATATGACTCCTCAACGTTGAGTTGGAACTTTGCGAAAAAAAATGAAAGCAATGCTTACATTGACCTTTGGTCGTATTGTCCAACATCTTGCAAAGGTTGAATTCTTTCCAAATTTAGGGGTTTCGGGTGGTTTGTAAAATTTGAAGAATCATCGATGCACTTGTAAAACCAACACCGATGGTAGTTGAACTAGATTGAGTTGCCATTGCTTATTGAAACTTGAAAGAAATTCGGTTTTTCTTTGGAGGGTTTTTTTTGCTTAGGATTGTGAGTTTTGAGTAGTGATTGATATAGAAACACAACATCTCAATTTATAATGAAATCAAATAGCTAAATAACAAACACTGGACCCAAAAAGTAAGAAAAACGCTCCTCCACGGGTCCCCCACGTTACAAAAGCTAGATTCAAAATTTGAAAAAAAGTGGTTCGAGCCGGTTTGGAACCGGTTCGGGGAACCGGTTTGAAAAACCGATCCACAAACCGGTCGAAACCTCCAAACAAAGAACCGGTCCCAACCCGACGGTTTGGCCAGGAACCGGACCTGTTTCGGTCAAAACTGGTTTTGACCGGTTTGGTTTTTGGTTTGCAGACCGGTTCGGGTTGGGGAACTGGTTTTTTTGCTCACCTTTAGGTATGGTAGTTAGTGATGGGCCGAGAGCACAAAAGTCCTTGATGGTGGGCCTGTAAAGCTTACTAAGCTTGACACAATTGATGTGAAAGTCTATATTGTGCTAATAGTATTTGTTAGGCATGAATTAAGATATAAGTTGATACTGTCCATCAAGGTCCAAACCCTTTAATGAATTAGAAACCTCTATGCCATTCGAATTTGGTTCGGTACGCATGAAAGTTAAAGGTGTGCATAAAATCGAAAAATCAAACCTAAACCGAGAAAATAGAGAAATAAAAAAACAGAGAACCAAAACCGATTGATAATCGATTGTTCGGTTTTTGTAATTCATAAAAACCAAATTTGTGGTTCGAGTTGGTTTTAACAAAAACACAAACCAAAAAACCGAACTGAAAATATACATATAATCTTAAAAACTCGTGTTTCATTGTTTCTTGAATGTGCCATTCATAACACATAAACATTTATCATCTAGAACTTTTGTGGTAGTTAGTTTCTTATTATAATTATTGTATCATTTTACGATGCCTAAACGATTCTTTTATATTGTTTTTTTATCATTAATAGTTTCTTAATGTCATTATTTTGTGTTTCTTTATTCTTGAAACTTGAAAATTCTATTATACGAGGCATGCAGACCTGTACGATGCACACAGTTATATCTAATTGTTTATTTTGTAATGTTTGTGTGAGTTGGGGAGGGGTGAGTATGATGGTGCATGTAATTGAAACGTGATGCTCTCTATTTCTATGTCTTAACACTTTCGTTGTGAAGTTTAAAATTATGTTGTGCTTAATGTTGTTCATAGTTATGCATATTTATATGGCTTATCCTCGCTAAAAATCATAATCAAATAGTTAATCCGTGTTAATTATTGTTAGCCTAAGGGTTCCTGTATGTTGAAGTTAATTGCATAAAGTTTCCAATATGTTATTAAGGGTTAAAATATAGCTAAGTATTTACGTGTTCGATTCAGGCTATTTCTTAACATGCATAACAACGTTTGTATAGTCGATTGTGAAAAAATTAAGAAAAGATATAAATTGGTGTCGTTGTAACACAAAATGCGTTACTTCAAACGTATAGTTGCTTGTACACACAGCTTTTTTATTTCATTGTACATAAGTATCCCGTTGACAATATTTGTACATAGATGAATATGTTGTTATCAAAGGCAACATAAATGTACTTTTTTGAAAATTAGTAAAACCCATCAAAATCATCACATATATGATAGCGAATACCGTTGTGAATGCAAGATACCATACAAATAACAAATAACAAGGAATTCTGATAAAACCCTCAAAGGGGCCTAACCGGGACTTCAAGAGAAACACTCTTATTTTATAAACTCATCATCTAATATCTTTTAAAACCTAAACCAGTTACATTTTTAGGTTAAAAGTATCTTGAAGAGAAAGTCAAGAATCACTTTCGAATAAAAAAAACAAATCAATTCTTAAAATCTAAACACATCTTTAATAAAAATAACAAAAATATTAATATTAAAAAAGATAGATAGACGATTATAAATTGTCGTTTTTACCCTTCAATGTCTTCGAAATAATTAAACACTTGACTTCACGTGTTAACCAAAGAACCGGCGGCTAAGCCAAAGGAGTTGGAGCTCGAACATGCCCTGCATCATTCTCCTCCTCTTGGAAAAGACTCGTCCTCGAGTCTTGTCTTTCCAAGTCTCGAACCCTGAAACTTTCTAACCTCCCTTCGTTTCCTTAACACGACTTCTCTATGGAGAATCACGTTCCATCATGTCAACCATTCGATAAGATCATCTGAGTGAAGTGACATCATTCTCACTCACGTGACTGTTGCCTCATTCGACGACTCTACGGTTAGCTTGATTTTGGAATCTGTTTTGAAGTTCCTTTACTTTTTTAAGGGGTCTTCATTCTCTAATACACGTGATCCTTGTTGGTTAGTTGTATTGTTGCCTCTTTCGGCGAATCTATGAGCTACATAACCAAATGGTTGTTCATGTCCACATAATTCTAGGGTTAAAAAGACCATGTATCAGAAAATTCAGCAGAAAAAATAGCAACTTTGAACAGGTATATCTCTCTGTAGAAACCTCCAATCGCGAATCTAAATGGTGAGATTGTAGATTTACGTGTCTTGAACATCCTGCACAAAAATCACAAAAATCCAATGGTAAACAAATGCATGCCATCAATTTTCTCACAGCTGTGCATAATATGACGAACAAAAACAATTTTTTTTGCTTCTCGCGATTTGCCTTCAATAAGTTGTGTGATTTCTTCTCTGAACCTAGGCTCTTGATGATGGCGAGACCTATTGTAAATGCAAGATGTCACATCCCGTAAATTTCAGGTCAATATTTTAAACTATTCTGATCATTATTTTAAATTTTTATCCGTTACGTTTGAATTTAACCTAAAACCGAGAGGTTACCCCGCGTAAATCTGAAAAACGTCATCGGACGCATTCTGGCTTTGGATTTTGATTAGTCTAGATATCATATGCAATATTTTATCATTTTAAAGTATTACATAGTTTGGGTCCACTCCCAATATTTATTTTTACGGTTTAGCGTATTATTTATGTTTTTCGTGTTTTTGATCAAACGAAACCTCAGAAACCCGTAATCTTTTCGTATAAGCTCTAGTTATCGTATATGTCGGGTTAAGAAGTCAAAAATTTTGTAGTATCCCTACCCCTACCTTCCATATCTCACGCAAACACACACTTAATTAATTATCAAGGAATCTTCATGCTTTAATTCAAATTTTAAATCATACACATGCAAGATAAGGACATGTTTGTATTCTTCTACCACCCTTACAACGCCTTCTTACACATCCTTTGTTACCTTGCATGGTGAGGACCACAAAAGTACTAAGGAAAACAAGAATTAATTAGCCAACCTTAGAGCCAAAGCAAAACCATGACCCCCCCCCCCTTCTTGCTATGAACAGACGCACCACAAGGACCATGTGGTCCTTGGTTCACAAACTTGTTAACCATGCCAAGACTTAACCCATATAATTATCCTATAAATACTTTACATTATCACACAATAGGGTTTCAAGATCATTTCCAAGCCTCTCAAAAAAGCTCTCATCTCTTTCTTTTCCTTTCTTTGGTTTCGACAAACAACACACACACAAACACTTCCATAGTTTTTATTTCAAGCAAGATTTACACATTCCAATATCATTTATAACTATATCTAAGGGTGTTTCAAGGGTTTGATCATTGTTTTCAAGGGTTTGCAACATTTCAAGAAGTTAAGGTTTTGTTATTTCAAGAGGGTTTTGTAAGATCATCTTGGGGTTTTATAGATCTAAGGTTTTGGTTAGATATTGTGTGTTACTTGACTCACCTTCTTCTTATAAGTGTTATATACTTCTATTACATCTCTTGTGATTTATTTATGGTTCTTGAATCATTCTTTGTTGGTTGTAGTAGATCCCAGATCAGGGTGAAGACAATCAATAGCCTAGCTAATTACCAAGATGATTATCGGATATCACTTGAAGTCGTGTAATCACTTTCAAAAGAATATTATTCGATCCTATGCCTGGGTTACACGAATACCTCCTTGGGATAAAACCAAGTGTTTTTTCCTATTCTAGGCACAGATCAAGAACCCTGTGTTTCTATGTGTTTTTTTTTGTTTTCTATGTGTTTTTTCATGCAATTGTGATCCCTATTTATAGGAGATTTACTCAAAACCTATTCATAGAATTAATGAGAGATTAATGGCTAATTAATCTCTTCCATAATTATCCTCCATAATTTAGAAATTAGTGATTACATGATTAAATTAAAATATGGTCATTAATGCAGTCAAATCTGCCACTTAAATAGGCAAAAGTGGTTACATAATATTTAATGTAGTTAAACCTGCCAATTAAATGTTTGTAACCACCCATTTAATTCTAGCCACTAAAAGAGTCAGGGAAAATCAGTGACTTAATGGGTGTACACTCCGTACCTCCGAACCCATTTCCAAGTATGACCCGATTCCCACAATTGCACTAAATTTCCAACAATCCTCCCCAATTTAGTACAATTCCTTTGCATTAAAAATTAAACATAAACAAAACAAGTGTATAAATAAAAATGTCATGAGGATTGAATTTCCATCTTAGTAAATTACATGTTCAAATATTTCAGAATCAGGATGTTCTAAGAATTGAACCCTTCAACCCATTTGAATACCTGAAGATAAAATACACATAATTTTTCAAACACATAAGAAACTCTTAACACTATACAAGCCATGTGTCCATATCTAATTCATAAATGTTGTAAGAGCCAAAGTCCATGCCTGAAGCAAAAAAACCTCAACATTTACATAGGTGGTTTCTCTTTATTCATGCTACTACTAAGCACTTTTTTAAAGAAATTAACCATTTAGAAGTAAATACTTCATCCTCCTTTTTAGCAGGTTCCAAGAATATCCTTAGGATGATATGTAAATACATGTGCTTAAGTCTTTTGAACGTTCAACTTTCCACATTGAACTCAGCTACCAAGTTTCCTTAGTAGGGAGTTGGGTGTCCTAGCATTCAACGACTTAGTTAGACTTTAATCCCATCCCTTCAACAGACTTTATAACTAAGTCTCTAGCTAGTCCCTTCGTCAAGTGATTAGATAAGTTTTGTTAAGACCTTACAAACTCTATAGATATCACCCCATTTGTGATCATCTCACGAATCATGCTATGCCTGACACCTAAGTGTCTAGACTTTCCATTGTACATCTGGCTATAAGCCTTTGCCAATGTAACAGCACTATCACAACGGATAGAAATAGGTGTTATAGGTTTCGACCATAATGGAATCTCAAGGAGCAAGTTTTTTAACCATTCAGCTTCCTTACCAGCAGCTGCTAAAGCCACAAATTTAGATTACATTGTTGAACCAGTGATGCAAGTTTATTTCTTGGAAGCCCAAGAAATTTCACCACCATAAAGCAAGAATACCCAGCCACTTGTAGACAAATTGTCTTCAGTGTTGCTGATCTATCTTGCATCAGTGTAACCTTCCAACACTGAAGGATAACCAGTATACGTTAGTCTATAGTCTATGGTTTTCTTTAAGTACTTTAGTACCTTTTGAATTCCTTGCCAATGCTAAGTACCAGGATTACTAGTATATTTGCTCAGTTTACCCACAACAAATGCAATGTCAAGCCTGGTACAAGTCATGGCATACATCAAGCAGCCAATCACCCTAGAATACTCAAGTTGAGATACAGCCTGACCATTATTGGGCATCAACTTCTCACTTATATCTATAGGAGTACTAAATGAAGTGCAATCAAAGTAATTGAATTTCTTTAGTACCTTATCAATATAATGAGACTAAGAAATTGCTATTCTATTAATTTCATGTGTAATCCTAATACCAAGGATAACATTATCCTCCCCTATGTCCTTCATAGAGAACCTTGATGACAAAAATTCCTTTGTCAGGTCAACCTGAACTTGGTTAGTGCCAAAGATTAGCTTGTCATCAACATATAGACAAATGATGACTCTTTTACCAGATTCATCAAATTTTCTATATAAACATTTGTCAACTTGGTTAAGTAAATAACCATTAGACAGAACCACTTCATCAAATTTTTGATGCCATTGCTTAGGTGCCTGCTTCAGTCCATATAAAGACTTAATCACTTTACACATCTTATTTTCATTGCCAGCCATGATGAAGCCCTGAGATTGGTTCATATAGACCTCCTCATCTAAGTCACCATTCAAGAAAGTTGTCTTCACATCCATCTGATGAATAATCAGATTATGAATTGATGTCATAGCAATCAACAGTCTTATGGTACTGATACGTGCCACTGGAGCATAAGTATCAAAGTAGTGTATCCCTGAATTTTGTTTAAAGCCCTGAATCACCACCCTTGCCTTGAACTTTTTAGTAGTTCCATCTACCTTTAGTTTTCTTTTGAAGATCCATTTGCAACCAAGAGGTTTGCAACCTGGAGGTAGATCAGCTAACACCCAAGTGTTGTTGCCCATGATGGAGTCCATCTCTTCATTAATTGCTTCTTTCTAGAAAGCAACATCTTGGGACTTCATTGCTTCATTAAATGTTTTGGAACCATCCTCAACATTAAAGCGATAGGAGTGTTGGTCAGAGACCTCATCCCTTGTTCCTTCAATTAAGTATAATTAAAATTCAGGTCTAAAATCATTTGGAGTCCTATTCCTTTTGCTTTTTCTAAGCTCAGGTTCAGGTTGCTGAACAACCTCTTCAGTGACCTCTTCAGGGACCACTAAATCACCAATGTCTTCAGCCCCATTAAGAATCCTAAGACTTAGTCTAGGGACTGATGAGAATCTATTCTCATCAAAGATAGCATCATTTGATTCAATTATAGAGTTAATTAAAACTGAATCATTAGGCTCAATGACATAAAACCTAAAAGCCTTAGAATGCTCAACATATCCAACAAAGATGCATTCAATGCCTCTTTTACCCAAAGTTTTCAGCTTTGGATCAGGGAGTCTTACAACTGCCATACAACCTCAAACCCTGAGGTAATTCAGGTTTGGTTTCTTTTTAGTCCAAAGTTTACAAGGGTAATCCTGTTCCTTTTATTAGGAACCCTATTTAATAAATAACAAGCTGTTAACATAGCTTCACCCTAGAACCCTTGATTCAGCCCTGAATAGGACAACATGGAATTAACCATTTCTTTTAGTACCCTGTTTTTCCTTTCAGATATACCATTTTGTTATGGATTATAGGGGGCAGTCATTTCATGGATAATACTAATAGACTGGAAGTACAGAGTATCCATGTACTCACATCCCCTATCAGTCCTAAATCTTTTGATTTGGGACCCTTGTTGTAATTCAACTTCAGTTTTGAATACTTTGAATTTATTTAATGCTTCATCATTTGAATGTAATAAATAAACATAACAAAACCTAGAAGCATCATCAATAAATGTCACAAAGTATTTTTTATTATCCAGTGAAGGAGTAGCATGCAGATCACATAAATCATTATGGATCAGCTCCAAAACTTTAGTTTCAAATTTTACATTTTAAAATGATTTCTTAGTTATTTTGTTCATCATGCAAGTCTTACACCTTTCAGTGTCCATGTCAAAAGCTGGGATTAACCGGTCCTTAGACATATCTTGCATCCTCTTAAAGCGGACATAGCCCAGTCTAGCATGCTATAGGATTGAATCATTCAGTTTAGAGGTTGACATAAAGGATGAAGCAATATTATCATTAACAGTATTAAGCCTGAACATTTGATTACTCAAATAACTAAAACCAATAAACACACTATGTTTGGATAAAACAAATTTATTAGATTCAATCACTTGTTTATAACCATAATTATTCAAAACACTACTAGAAACCAAATTCTTCCTTATATTAGGAACATACAAAACATTAAACAATGAAACAATCTTTCCAGAACTAAACTTAAGATCTACACAACCAAGTCTATGCACCAGGGCTGTTGACTCATTTCCTATGTAAAGAATATATCCATCATTCAGCGACTTATAGGTCTTGAACCAGCATCTATCTTTACACGCATGAACTATTGCTCCTGAGTCAACCCACCACGCAACATCATCATCCTGCATAAAGTAAGCTTCAGATACATATGTGACATAATAAACCTGAAAAGATTTATTAAACATATTCTAACCTTTTAGCGAGTTGGTAGAACCATCCACTAAACCATTTATGCCTGAACCATTGGCTTTGTTGCCAACTTTTCCACCTTTGCAATCCTTTTTCAAGTGCCCAAGTTTCCTACACTTCCAACAAGTCACTTTAGACTTTTTGTTAGGATCTGATTTGGTGTTATCATGATGCTTACGTTTACCCTTGTTGTCATTATACCTGGAGAAGTTGTTATGCTCCACTATATTGAAAACTAAAGGACCAGCAACATTGTTTCCTTTTGGCTTGTCACTATCCTGCATCCTGAGGGACTCCTCAATACGCAAATGACTGCCCAACTCAACAAGAGTTAATTCTTCCTTCAAATGTTTCAAGGTGTGCTTGAAATCTTTCCAAGAAGGAGGGAGTTTGTCAATGATACAAGAGACCTGAATGGCCTTATCCATGTTCATATTATGTTGTGTAAACCTTCCAAGTATACTAAGAAGTTCATTGTATTATTCCATAACTGGTCTTAAATCAGTCATTTTGTAATTGGTGAAATTACTAACAAGGAACTTCTTATTTGATCATCCTCAACCATATATTTGGCCTCCAAAGAATCCTATAGTTCTTTGGAAGATTCAAAATTCTGGTAAATATCAAATAAAGAATCAGACATACCATTAAGGATTAAACCTCTGCAGACATAGTCATCATTGTCCCATTTAGCCCTTTTCTAATTTGTTCCACGGTTGCATCATTACCACCATCTTCTAGAATATGAGTAGTCAACACATACACCACACTCATGCTAGAAAGCAAGAAGTGCATCTTCTTCTACCATCTTCTAAAGTCTACCCCTTCAAACTTGTCAAGCTTGGCAAAGTTTGAAGCCATGTGTTTTATAGCAACAACATCCATTGATTATCACAAAATAATATTCTTTAATTGTTGGTTGTAGTAGATCCCAGATCAGGGTGAAGACAATCAATAGCCTAGCTAATTACCAAGATGGTTACCGGATATCACTTGAAGTCGTGTAATCACTTTCCAAAGAAGATTATTCGACCTTATGTCTGGGTTACACGAATACCTCCTTGGGATAAAACTAAGTGTTTATTCTTGTTTTAGGCACATATCAAGAACCCTGTGATTCTATATGTTTTTTCATGCAATTGTGATCCCTATTTATAGGAGATTTACTCAAAACGTATTCATGGAATTAATGAGAGATTAATGGCCAATTAATCTCTTCCATAATTATCCTCCACAATTTAGGAATTAGTGATTACATGACCAAATTAAATACATGGTCATTAATGCAGTCAAATCTGTCATTTAAATAGGCAAAAGTTGTTACACAACATTTAATGTAGTCAAACATGCCAATTAAATATTTATAACCACCCATTTAATTCTAACCACTAAAAGAGTAAGGGAAAATTAGTGACTTAATGGGTGTACACTCCGTACCTCAAAACTCATTTCTAAGTATGATCTGATTCCCACAAGTGCACTAAATTTCCAACATTCTTAAGTTTCAAGGTTTATGTGTTTGTGGGTTTTAAAAATAAACAAGTTAAAACATAAACTCGTATTGTTTTATGGTTCTTTGGTTTACAAAAGGTTTTGGTTGTGAGTATGAGTGAGCATGAGTGTTGCAACAATAGAAATGATAGGATTAGATTAGTATTGATTATGGTTTTGATGGCAAAATACTGGTGGATAAAGATTAGGGCTAGAATAGGCACTAATGCAAAGTTTGGGTATTTTTTGTTGTGTTTTGGCGAATAAAGCTTGCTGTCTGAATCTTTAACCTAGGCTAAAAGATGTTTAAAAATGTTTTAAGGTGTTAAAAACATAAGATTATGATAGTATATGATTCCCCGATCATTTTGGTATAAAGAACGCTAAAAACGGACACATAACGAATGAGATACGTCCGCTGGAAGTTTGAAACATTTTTCGGCAAAACACTATAACAAGCTTGCTGTTTGGAATTATAAATGAGGTTTTCAGACACTTTCGGACATTTTTAAGGTTTTAAACATTGGCGAAACATATAGAAACACTAGTAAACTAAGTAGAATCATTAGAAATGTAAAGAACTTATTTATGTGATGTTGGGATGTATGAAAACGTAGGGTTCTAAAAATAGTAACTTTTGGAATACTTTGACTAGACAGATATAGAAGTTAGGCGTTTAAGATACATAGTGCATTTTTGAGAATATGGAAACTAAAAAATATAGGGGACGGTATTAACGTCCGAAAATACTTAACTTTCTTAAAATAGAAACTTCCTAAAAATAGCAAGTTTTGAATAAACGTCGAGATTTAATGTAAACTTGTACTTTAACTCGATCATGTTTTCTTAAACAAACTAAGACACAAAAACATATGGATGCCTTCTCATTGATAAGCATTTCGATTTTGGTTTCGTATATCATATCTTAGTCCTAAGACGCGTCATTCCTTTAGGTGACGGCTAGGATTGTGTATCATCTTTCTCTTACATGAATATCATTCGCTCATCGCTCTAAGGTGAGTTCATAGCCCCATGTTTTATGATTTCAACTTTACTATTTAGGGGTGAGAAACATTGCTTGTTTTAAACTTTGGACACAAGTGTTTTCAGTTATCATTTCCTGTTTACGTGCTGCCTAAGTAGCGATTAGACCACTATCATGCCCGAATCATCATGAACCGTTAATTACTTATGACCGACTGATTGGGTAAGTAAGCATGAGATCTATTTGGGACTAATTATCCTTATCCGGGTAAGCAAGCACTTACTTGTTTCTGTGTCGATGAACGAACGGATATATATCATGTCAGAAACTCTTTGGGGTGTCTTGGTCAGACATTTGTAGGGCAGTATCATCACTTTGCATATTATATGTATCTCTTAATTTAGCATCGGTGTCATGAGCTTAGCGCAATATAAATACTTTTCATGTGATATTGTATCCGTTATAATAGTCACATCACTTTTAAAATCTTGCGGTCCAACCTTACATCAATTTAAACCTATGAATTCACCAACTTTATATTGACTATTTTAAGCATGTTTTCTCAGGTACTTAGCGAGATTGTTCTTGAAGTGCTATTTGATGTTGCATGCATTGCTGGATGTCTTTCAAGAATGTTTATCTTTAAACTTAAATACTCATTGTCTTAAAAACATGTTATGATTCCGCTGCATTTTACTTAAGCTTCCGCTAAAACTATTTCATTTATGTCAAGAATATTATAAGACTTATTTTGATTTATCCAAAACAACGAGTTATGTTTTATCAAACATCCATATAGTGGTCGTTTACTTGATCTTGTACGATGCATGCGATGATGTCACGCCTCTAGACACGTATTCCGTCCAGGTCCCGTTTGGGGGTGTGACAGATTGATATCCAGAGCCAAGGTTATAGTGAACCAGGTTGCTTATACTAGGTCTGGTCTATAACCAGTATGTGATCCTACGTGTTCTTACCTACTTATATATATATATATATATAAGTATAAATTATATATCATATTGCCATAACTACTTTATACATCATTTTCCATATCATATTTTGCATCATAATTATTTCTCGGCATTGCACGCACTTGGCATGGTTTCATATAAAGAGATTTATATAAACTTTTGCTTGTGCAGGTTATTGCAGCTCTTGTTATTCTTATTTCGTCGGAATCTTCTGAGGAGAGTGTGGTTTCTCATGTCCTACGAGTGATTCTTTTTGGCGCTATTGATGAGGTGTCACTTTACACACTTTTTTAGGGTCGTTTAACCCTCTAAATCGTGCATTTATGCCCAAAATAGGTACTTAATCGTTCCTTTTCATGTATACAGCATTTGGAATGCATTTAGAGGAAATACACGTGACTTGGGCTCATTTGTAGAAGAAACGAATAAGACTACGGACCTACACCAACATCTCTCAAGATTTTGTTCTCAGCAGCTGGAGACGGCGTCACAGATTACACGTGACGCCATCACATTTCATACCAAGACGGCATCACAAGATCTCAAGACGGCGTCACGATTAAAAAGCGGTGATTTTCCTATATATACAAATCCGTTTTTAGGGTTTTAAGTGTGTAACTTTAGAGTAAAAGAAAGGAACGAATCCTAGTTCGTTTAGTAGTTGTTAGGGACGATTTTAGGGCCTCAAAACCCTATTGTACTTCCTTTAATTCATGTTTTAATCAAGTAAGACTATCTTAATCGTTCAATATGTCTTGTTGTGTGATTCTTATCTGTTCTTGCTTTATCTTTAACATGCTTGGCTAAACCTTCTATTGTGTTTATTTATGATTGTATGAAACCTAAAATGTAGATCTTAGTGGTGTTGCTTCTTGTGATGAATATGCATGTTAGATCTTAGAAAACCAGCTTTTGCCTGTATCGCTATTGATATGTCTAGGAAAACATAATTGTGTAGAAAGGATACCATCGGGTAATAGTCTTCATACTACCTTGCCCCTTATATGGTTGATCCACTCTTAATATATTTCAAATGCATTTAATATACTCTTAGGGGCCTTGTAATAGTCTTCATACTACCTTACTTGTGCGTTGCCTTAACGGAATATTAAATAGACGGCGGGTTCGTGTAATTCGTTCATGACTTAGGAAATAATTACATAGATCATCACAAGTGTGACAAAGCAACAACACTAGGAGAAGCAATCTAGGGAGTAATACATGATTAAATAAACATAATCTTTTATTATATTGTTATCACCAGTAGCTTAGTTTATTATTTAGTTTAATAGCTAAAACCAACCAAACCTCTCAAACATATGATTTACCTGCTTTCCTATAAACATAAAAATACAAAAATAATCTTCTCTCAACCCTTAGAATTCTGTTAGACCGTGATCAAGCCTTCCCAACCTATTCCCCTAGAGAACGATAACAACCCCCGAGTCTTGCCTATACTACACTACAACGATTAGGTACACTGCCTAGGGAGTTGTAAAACTTCTTGTAGAAGTCCCTTACGACAACCGCAACAAGTTTTTGGCGCCGCTGCGTGGGGAATAGTTAGGTTTTGATCATAGTTTAGCTTAGTTCTACTTGCTTGAATCCTTTCAAGTAAGATTTAATTTCCGCATATTAGCTTTCTCGTAGTCTATCTTTTCTTTGTGTTAATTGTTTCTTTGGTGGATTATTCACCTTCTGATTCTGATCCATCAAAGGATTCCTTACCTCCAACACCAGAGTTACCACTGATTTCACCATTCTTGTGTTCTGATGATTCGGAGGCAGACAGTAAGTCCGAGGATGCTGAGCAGAGACCCGAGAGGCATGAGTCTCTTATCGTTCATGATGTTATGGTTTTGAGGTGGAGGGACAGGGTCACATCTAGGCCATCCTCACCGTCGGGATTATCATTTTACGACACATTTGCACCATCATCTGAGTTTCCCATTGCTCCGGTTGTTGACCCACATGGGATTTGTTGACGGCCAACGATTCTATTCCGACCCGGGAAGGCTATTCCTTTCGGTCGACCTTACCACACCCATCTTAATAGGCTGCGTAAGTTGTTGATTGTAAGGAAGATAGTTGGACCTTTTCCTGCTCGCAGACTTGCATAGAGACGTGTATCTCATCGTTCGTCGGATCGTCATTCTTCACCAGACTTTACTCCAGACTCATCTTCTTCTGGTTTATCTTCGGATTCTTCGTCAGATACTTCTTCAGATTCATCGTCAGACATATCATCAGTTCATTCTTCAGGTTATGATGCATTAGGTCAGACTCATTCAAGACCATCGACTAAAGTTGCATCATCTAGATTGGTTTATACCCCGGTTATGACTTCATGATATAGTGAGGCTTTTAGTCGTTGGAGGTCTGCACCATTGTCTACTCCTTACCCACCGACAACATCAGAGTCATCCCCAGATTCATCTTCTGAGAGATCATTAGATTCATCTTTACTTTCTGTTGGACCATCTTGCAAGAGATGCAGATCCCCAACTACTTCAGTACCGTCATCTACTCCTGTTTTGAGATCGATATCCCCTACTCATGTTGATCTTTTACCACCTTGCAAGAGGTTCAAAGATTCATACTCACCCAAGGATAGCAGAGAGGAGCATATGAAGATTGGTACTGATGATGCAGAGGCTGTTACAGATTTAGGTATTGGTGATAGAGTTGGAGCTCATATTAAGGATGGTATAGGTATGGGATTTAAGATTGCTTCTAGTGATATTAGGGAGGACGAGGAGGAGTTTGAGGTAGAGGCTCGTGCGAGAGGCACGATGGAAATCGCTGTAGATCCATTGGTTACTGGTGGTATTTTTGAGTCTACTAGAGGAGATGTTCCTGACCTTGAGGATACTATTTATGATATAGTTCGCTACTTGTCAGATGTTCCTATTGATATGATTACTGAGTTTGAGACTGCTCAGAGATAGTTGGAGGTAAGTCAGTTAATGGCTAGCGGAGAGAGAGATGGTTTGGCTGATAGGATTAGGAGGTTAGGATGGGAGAACCTAAAGGTTCGAGCTTGGTTGTATATCGAGATAGATCGGGTTGACAGTCTTTGTCATTACATGGCACTTTCTCAAGAGGAGTTTTGTCAGATTTGTAGGGATCATGATGATGCTCGGAGGAGACTTAGGAGATCAGATTCGTTTGTTGAGTGGCGTTTGGGATTTCACCCTTAGTTTGGTAATACCATAGTTATGTAGGACATTAGGCTGATGGTTAGGTCTAGATGTTGGTAGTGGAAATATTGTAAATCAAGTACCCTGTCATGGGTTGATTGTAACCGAATTCGATTCTAATATATATATGAAATCTTATTCTACTATTCCATCGTGTGTTCATCTTTAATACGATATTGTTATTTATGCGTTCTGGCAAAACGTGTTGTTATTATATTTTATTTCATATTATGTATTTAATTCCCCTTATATGTCATCGCATATCGTTTCGAATCTCATCATGTGCTATTTTTTGTGTTTAGGACATGACTATCACACATTCCAGAATGACCCCTAAAGCAATCAAAGAGCTCATTGCCCAGCGAGTGGTTGAGGTATTGGCTAACTATGAGGAAACCCGTGCTGCTAACGCTCTCGAGGCAGAAAGTCAAAGCCAAAATGACAATGATGGCAATAATGGAAATGGTGGAAATGGGAATGGAAATCATGGAGGTGGAGAAAACAACGGAAATGGAAATCCAAATGAGAATGGTAGAGGTGCTATGCCATTTGCTCATGTGTATACCTATCAAGACTTTGTGAAGTGTCAACCGCTTAATTTCAAAGGGACTAAAGGAGTTGTAGGTTTGACAAGATGGTTTGAGAAGATGGAAACATTGTTCCACATCAACAATTGTCTAGAAGTGTATCAAGTTAAGTATGCCACTTGCACTTTGCTAGATAGTGTATTAACTTGGTAGAATTTACACAAAAGGACAGTTGGAGTTGATGATGCATTTGCTATGACATAGAGAGATCTTATAAAGTTGATGACGGAAGTGTATTGTCCAAGGAACGAGATACAGAAAATGGAAACTAAATTGTAGAACTTGACTGTGAAGAACAATAATTTGGCTGCTTATACTCATAGATTTCAAGAGTTGACTCTGTTGTATACTAGAATGGTTCCAGAAGAGGAAGACCGAATTGAGTGGTATGTTAGAGGTCTCCCTGACAACATTCAAGGGAATGTGATGTCTGCTTAACCAACGAGACTCTAGGATGCAATTCGGTTGGCTAACAGTTTGATGGACCAAAAGTTAAAAGGTTATGCAATTAGGAGTGCTAAGAACAAAAGAAAGTTTGAGAGAAATTAAAGAGACAACTGTGCACAACAACCCCTATTCAAGTGACAGAATGTAGGAGGATCAAATGTGGCCAGAGCCTATACGGCTGGTGGTAATGAAAGTAGAGTTTATGTTGGACCTCACCCTCTTTGCAACAAGTGAAACTTATACCATGTTAGGCCATGTACTGTAAAGTGTAGAAGTTGTCAAAAGATTGGTCATTTGACTAGGGATTGTAAGCCCACAGTTCCCGCTACAGTTAATCAAAGGGCCCTAGTGGTGAATTAAAGGATTGTCATATGTTTTGAATGTGGAAGGCAAGGGCATTTCAAGAAGGATTACCCCAAACTAAAGAATCAAAACCATAAAAACAAGCCTGTTATTCCTGAAGCTAGAGTGCAGTCTTATACTATTGGTGGAGGAGATGCAAACCCGGGATCAAACGTTGTCACAGGTACATTTCTTCTCAACAACCATTATGCTTCTGTATTATTTGATTCGGGTGTCGATCAAAGTTTCGTGTCGACTACTTTTAGTACCTTGCTCGATGTAATCCCCGATACCTTAGACGTTAGTTATGCTATCGAATTAGCCGATGAAAGGATTGCCAAAACAAATACTGTGCTTAGAGGCTGTACCATAGGAATATTAGGTCATCCGTTCAACATTGATTTAATGCCCGTAGAGCTCGGTAGTTTTAACGTCATCATCGGTATGGATTGGCTAGCGAATAATCATGCGATGATTGTCTGTGACGAGAAGATTGTACGTATTCCTTTTAGAGATGAAATTCAGATCGTTCAAGGAGATAGGAGTGATAAGGGGAAGTAATTAACGTTGAGTATCATATCGTGTACGAAGACTCAGAAGTATATGGAGAAAGGTTGTCAGGTATTTCTGGCATAAGTTACAATGAAGGAAACAAAAGTTAAGTCGATGGAGAAGCAACTGAAGGACGTGCCAATTATACGGAAATTTTTAGAAGTATTTCCAGAAGACTTTCCTAGATTTCAACCTGCGTGACAAGTTAAATTTAAAATTAACTTAGTCCT
>BQNB010041963.1:0-11388 GCA_026074375.1 Tanacetum coccineum
AGTCCGGCTGTACAACAGCTTTGGACGTTGTACCCTGGGAAACAGACGGCGAATCTGTTTTAAGGGAATCGTGTTAAACACGAGCCTCGTTCATTTACTGCTTATATTATCTGTTATTCCTTAAGTTAATTTACTTGTTAATGTTATTTGATCTACGCTAATAAAAGTATGCAGGTTTCCCAACATTATCTTCCTACACATAAGATCCGACAAGTGATAGAATTGACAGTTTGTGTAAACATAACACATCATAAGTAAACATATGAATTAGAAAGATATTGCAAAACTTAGAAACAATATAGTATAACTTTGTATCATTAAAAGCCTTTTATAAGTCTGGACCAATTAAACAAATCCAAGCAAGTGTTTTATCACGGTTATAAAATTCTGCTTAAAACTCTGCAACAGCCGTTGGTAACAAATCCTCATTAACAATATAAAAGGTAATAACTCGGTCAACTTTAACCGGCCATTTTTTTTTACTTGTTGCGGAGTAAAAAGAAAGAGAGTTTTCGGGTTTGAGTCCATGTGAGTAGAGGTGGCAAAACGGGCGGGCGTGGGGATCGGGCAAATGGGCAACGGGTTAAAACGGGCACGGGCTAAAACAGGCACGGGCCAAAAGTGGGCTTCTGGCGAATCTTATTTATTCAATGTTTTTTACGATTTCAACTGTTTTTTACGATTTTGTCCGTTTTTTTATGATTTCGTCAGTTTTTTACGTTTTCGTCCGTTTTTTTACGATTTCTTCAGTTTTTTTTACGTTTTCGTTCGTTTTTTTACGATTTCGCCCGTTTTTTACGATTTTGTCAGTTTTGTTACGATTTCGTCAGTTTTGTTACGATTGCGTCAGTTTTTTACGTTTTCATGCGCTTTTTACGATTTCGTCCGTTTTTTACGATTTCCTTATTTTTTTTACGTTTCCGTCCGTTTTTTTACGATTTCGCCCGTTTTTTACGATTTTGTCAGTTTTGTTACGATTTCGTCCTTTTTTTCACGATTTCGTCCGTTTTTTACGATTTCGCCTGTTTTTTACGATTTCGTCAGTTTTGTTACGATTTCGTCAGTTTTGTTACGATTTTGTCAGTTTTGTTACGATTTCGTCCGTGTTTTATGTTTTCATGCGCTTTTTACGATTTCGTCCTTTTTTCATGATTTCGTCCGTTTTTTTAGGATTCCGTCCATTTTTTACGATTTCGCCTGTTTTTTACGTTTTCGTCCGTTTTTTACGGTTTCGTAAGTGTTTAAGATTTCGCCTGTTTTTTTACTTTTCGTCCGTTTTTTACGTTTTTCGAAAGTATTTTTTAAATTTACGATTTCGTTCTGTTCTTTTTTCCGTTTTTTTGATGAGTTTTTTTCACAATGTCGTTAGTTTGGTTTACGATATCGTCTAATTTTTTTCGTTTTCGAACCGTTTTTTTATGGTATCGGAACATTTATTACGTTTTCGCTCGTATATTTAATACGTTTTATAAAATAACTCCGAGTTTTTTAACGTTCTTTACGTTTTAGCGTGTTTTTTTTACGTATTCGTACGACATTTATTACGTAATTCCGTACGTCTTTAAACAGTTATCCCTCGGTTTTTTACGTTTTCGGACGTTTTGTTACGATTTCGTACGTCTTTTACTTTTTCTCCAGTTTTTTTATGTTTTCGTACGATTTCATGCGTTTTCGTAGGATCTTGTCCGCTTTCGAATGAAAGAAAACGTCAGAAAAAAGTAGGCAAACAAATAAAGAAACAGACGGAAACGTAAAAAGACGGACAAAACGTAAAAATAACAGACGGAAACGTAGAAAATACGAAGAAATCGGACGAAATCGTAAAAAAACTGACGAAACCGTAACAAAACTGACGAAATCGTAAAAATACTGACGAAATCGTAAAAAAATGACGAAATCGTAAAAAAACGGACGAGGTCGTAAAAAACAGGCTAAATCATAACAAAACTGAAGAAATCGTAAAAATACTGACGAAATCGTAAAAAACAGACGAAATCGTAAAAAACGGGCGAAATCGTAAAAAAACCGGGCGAAAGCGTAAAAAAACTGACGAAATCGTAACAAAACTGACGAAATCGTAAAAATACTGCGAAAGCGTAAAAAAACTGACGAAAACGTAAAAAAACAGGGGAAATCGTGAAGAAAACGGGCGGAATCGTGAAGAAAACGGACGAAATCGTAAAAAAACAGACGAAATCGTAAAAAAACTGACGAAATCGTAAAAAAACTGACGAAATCGTAAAAAACAGGCGAAATCGTAAAAAACCCGACGAAATCGTAAAAAACGGGCGGAATCGTAAAAAAAACGAACGAAATAGTAAAAAAACATACGAAATTGTAAAAAAAACAGACGAAACCGTAAAAAAACTGACGAAATCGTAAAAGAACTGGCGAAATCGTAAAAAACGGGCGAAATCGTAAAAAACGAGCGAAATCGTAAAAAAATAGACGTGATCGTAAAAAAACGGGCGAAAAAAGTTGCGCGCAAAAAAAATTATTAAATAAAAAAGATCCGACCAGTAGCCCATTTAGTGTTTTACATGTGCAAATAAGCGCCAATTTAGTGTTTTACATGCACTCATAAGCGCCAATTTAGTGTTTTACATGCGCCCATAAGCGCCAATTTAGTATTTTACATGCGCCCATAAGCGCCCATCAATAATAATGAATGCGCAAAAAGTGCCCCCTAACTTTAAAAAAGGTGCCATAAAAAGCCAATGACTTACCTTATGGGCAAGATTTGCCACCTCTACATGTGAGTGTTGATTTTAACTCCATAGATTAGTTGGTAAAAAAAAATAATCGGAAACTAGGGAAAAAAAATTCTAGATCAAGGCTCTATGCCTCTATCGAACGAGTCAAACATCTACATATATCATTTGGAAATATTCTTGATTATCTAGGAACATTTATAGAAATTAAAATATATCAAAAAGCAAAAAAAAAAAAAAAAGTAGAAAGTGAGGAAGGTGAGTTAAGTCTGAAGTACATGAAGATGTGTTGCCATTTCTGGTAACAATATCAAGTGGGCCCCATCCATCCATATCCATTTCTCAACCCCCTTTCTCAACCTAATTCTCATCGATTCTCCACTTTTTATTTCTCTCTGCCAAACATACTTGAGAAATGGAACCAAATCTATTTCTCTTCATTTCTCCCTACCAAACTCACTCCCCTACGGTGTTCATTTGAGTTAAATTTGAGGGGAAAAGGAAAGAAAAGTGGAATATTTTTCGTGTTCTTGGAGTTTTATTATTTAACAAAGGGAAAGGGAAATGAGAGTGAAAATTAAAGGAACTTTTTTTAAAAAAAATCCTTACCACCTCATTTTTAGGAGGAAATGGAAAGGAATAACATAAGATTTAATGTTGTGTAAAGACTAATACCACCTTTTAAAAATTTGATGCTACACAACTAAAAGGGCATGAACTGTAATTTAAACTAGCGTTCTTTTTCTTTTTCCTCCAACTTAAGAAGATGATTCATGATTAATTTCCTTTTCCTTTCATGTATCTCAAGAACATGTAAACCAACACTTTCTCTCCACCAAACATACTTGAGAAATGGAACCAAATCTATTTCTCTTCATTTCTCCCTACCAAACACACCCTTAGGGTTTCTTTGTTCTTCATTTTTACCCAATTCACATTTCACATTTTTTATCAGATTATTAATCAAACAGTTGTATTCTGGTTTTTGCATACAATTTCAAGTAAGCTTCTTGTTTTGTTGTTTATATTGTTTTATGTAAATGTTTTTTTTTTAAGGTTTCTTGTCATTTCTTTTGTTGCTTATTTTGAGGTAAACTAAGCAGATTTTGATAAGCAGGTAGGTAGGAGCTGCTTATTTAAAGTGTTTGTTCAAGCTGAAGCTTAAAGGCTTTCTTTTAGTATTAACATATTTGACACAGGATTTTTTTATAAATGGATTTGATAGAAATATTATATTTTTTTTCTACAGAATAAGCAAATCAAAACTCTATATTGTGGAAGAACTTTATTTGAAGCAGAAAAAATAAGCAACCCCAAACACCCTCTAGATGTTAAGGTTTACAAATTTGTCTTTTATGTGTACATGTATTAGTATTAAGTTTTTTTCTAAATGACTAGTGATTTTGTAGCTACAAAACATCGTTATAGTGTATATGTTGTTTTATGTAACTGTTTGTTTGTTTAAGGTTTTAGATGTTTTGTTTAACTTAACGACCGTCTGGCTTTATAGCTGCTGATTTATTGAAAAATTAATGTTAGGCTTTACGATTTTTTTTGTTTTATGTAATGTTTGATTATTATTGTGTGACTATTCGTGTTTTTTAACTAGTGATTTTGATATCACAGTACATAGTTATAGTGTTAATTTTGTTTATTATAATTTTAGTTTTTCGTGAGCTTTTGTTTGATAAGTATATTTCGAGTTAGTTGTATTAGTTATTGTTACATGATCCAATCGAGAAATCGTTGCTCGAAAGTTGATCTAGAAATGAAATTGAGGGCTTTACCTATTCTTACTTGATTGTAACCATGAGTGTCGAATTTTTTTCATATGAATGAATTTCTTTCACAAATACGTAAAATTGGTATATCAAAGAACCATTGTGTATTCTTCTCTGTGATTTAGTTCACAATTTACATAATCATCTTTTCGTAAGTTTTCGGGTGTTATGTTTCTTGATTCTACTCTGATTACATAATCATCTTTTCGAAGCTTCAATGTAGTTTCGTGTATATCTTTTGGATGCTAGAAGAATACTCAGAAGGTTTTTGCAATTCTTGTTCTGTTTACTTATGCACGCTGCTCTTTTGTTGTGTGTAGCAGTATTACAGTTTAAGTTATGGGTGTTGATGAAGAAGCTCTCAAGTTATCCAGTGATGATATAAATCACGAAGAGTGGTCCATATCACGGCATACATATTCTGATCTTACAAATGTTTCTCCTGTGGTGTTCTTATATCTTCTGAAAGAATGTTACATTTATGGTAAAGTTCTTCTTTCTTACATCTTTCAATTTGATCGTACAATGTGAATATCTTGAATACCTTAGCAATAAAGTGACTCGAAACCTATGTTCAATTGTTCTTAAATATATGCTGTTTTGTTAATAATGTGAATACAGAAGTTCTTATTCATTGTTATTTGTTCTGAGGAAATCGTTATGCTACGGCTGTTATCAGTATTTATCCTATTTCCATGATTAAGTCAGTTTTGTGCCTTTGACCATGGCACTTGTGCTGAAAAGGCTAAAAGAGCGCTAGCTATAGTTTTAGCTGAACCTTTTTCAAATTGTATCAATTTGCATCTATTTCTCTGTGTGACCTTTTCAATCCCTTGAGTCTTACCATTGGCTCACCCCGTTTCTGATATAATTAAATAGCAATAATAGCTTAATCTAGTTGCATAATTAGATTTCTTCACCTTGAAAGTATCTATCGTTGATAGAGGTGAAAGTTTCGACCCAATTACTCATGACTGGGTCAATTCAGGATATGTATCTCAAATGGATAATAAAAAGTAGCTTAAAAGGAAACGGGAAATGTGTCGAAAGTCGTCTGAACTGTATTTTTAATGTTTAAAACCTTCCTAAATCAATTCTAAAGAAATTTTGGGTATATTGGAAATACCATACTTACCTATAAGCACAATGACACCCTAACTATTTAGAAAATATTGCAACATTTTGGACAATAGTGCATCGGGTCAACTCAATACGACCCAACCCACTTTGACCCTGCCCGTTTGCCAATAACTGGACCTGCCCGTCCTGGCACCATTAAATAATGATACACAATTCTACAAGAGTTTTCTTTTCTCATATTTAATGGGTCACTTTCCTGTAAGCATGTTCCTTTACTAAGACTTTTTATAAAACAGGTACATGCAAGGCAACCGCGAAGTTTTTTGCCCTCCAACAACAAGTCCATCAAGCTTTACATAATAAGCCAAGACCTGGACCAGCTGTGTTTGTGGCTCATTGTCTCTTTCTATTGCCTATATTCGAACCACATTGCGAAGGTTTTAGCCATTTAATGATAGCTGCACTACGCCGTCTTTTAAAAACGGGAACCACACAAGAAGATTTACGTGAAGCGAAGTTCCTTACAACCCGATTATTTATAATAGTTGTTCGTGGTACTAAAGTTCATGATGACAGAATACTAGTGAAAATGCTTGAAGTTTTTGACATTAAACTTACTGATATCAAAGAGGCTTTGTCTCACTCAGATGCAAAAGTCTTTATTGACCAATTTGTCTCTAAGCTTTTAGAATCTCAATCATATATGACCGCTGTTAATCTTCTCGAACATCTCTCTATCCATCAATCTGAAGAGTCTTTTCTTCATGAAATGTTGGAAAAACAAGAATATAGAGCAGCAGAAAAGTGGGCAGCATTCATAGGGAAGCCAATGCTGTGTGCACTCATACGGGGCTATGTAGACCGGAAGATGCTAAAACAGGCTTATGAACTTATAAAGAAAAACAATCTTCGTGAAGAATTTCCAGAAGTATATCAAATGGGCAAAGAAAGGTAGTAATATTGTCTATAACTCAGGCTTATAGTTTTTGATGCATTAGTTGTTGATTTTCGACGTAATCAATGTATTCAGTCATATATGCAGCACACTTAAAAAGCTAGCAGAAAAGGGATTATGGGACATAGCAGAAATGAGGGCGAAATCTGATAGGCAACTTCTTGAATTTTTGGTAAGTGTCTTCTAATATTTGCCATTTTTGTTGGTAAATTATCATGAAATATAATTTTTAAAGGCGAACATGGAGTATTTGACACACTAAAGCCTAGAGGTATCTCGAAAGTTATCTATTATCTACATAAACTTTAAAAGGATAATTAATTTGTGTGATATATTTAACTATTTAAGGTCTATTTGGCAATGGAAGCTGGTTATATAGAAAAGGTTGATGAACTTTGTGATAGGTACTCCCTCAAAGGTTTCGTGAAAGCCAAAGGTATAACAGATTGCACTCTTTCGGTAATTAAGTTCGGACCAGATATTGTTTCTATTGAGCCTTTATTTTATGATTTGCAGAAGCTGAGGCAACCCTTCCACAAATTCGGTATCTGCGTCTTGATGAGTTGGCAATAGATGACATCATTTGGGTTGACGAGCCTGTAGGTCTGCATGAAGCAACATGTCATATTGAGGAATGCAAAGTCATTGGCCTTGATTGTGAATGGAAACCTAACTATGAAAAGGGCAGGAAGAACAAGGTAAATTTTCACCTACAGAAAGCCCTGATTTTCAATCTATGGGGGTGTTTGGGATTGCTTATTGAAAATAGATTATACGTTTTGAAAACGGATAATCAGATAATCAGCTGTTACAAAACGTGATTATGAAATATAGTGTTTGGATTTGATTATGCGGTTTGATATCGCATTAATCAGATAATTAGATTTTCAAGTGTTTAGCAAATTAGATTATCTAGTGACTCAGTATGTAAATTTACCAAAATAGACATTCTTATAATTTAACTTTTTTAATCTAACTTTTGAATTTACATTATAATAACTAAAGAAAATACAAATACATATGACTGTTATGGAAATGAAAAAAAAACACACCAAAGAATACTATACATTTGTGATTTGTATTGTATACGTAGCAATTCTATCATATTTTGTATGCAGACTATACGTAAGTTCCATTTGGGCCAGGCCCATTAAACCGTAACTTTTTAGGTTTTATGTTTATTTTCTACAGCTCCATATTAACATATCCTGCAACCTCCTAAGTCCTAACAATGGTGTGACAGAGGTAAAAAGGAGGAGAAATTGGTAAATTTTATGTAGAGGCAAAATCGCGTTTCACAAAAGCAGGTAGAGAGATGCTTTTGCAAAACCACGTTTTAATGCCCCAAAAACGCAGATAAGTGATTTTGATTTTTGTTTTGCCAAACACTAAAGATGGAATTTTTGCGTTTTGAAAACGTGTTAATCAGATAAGCACCTCCAAAACGCAACCCCAAACACCCCCTATATTACAGCCAACCATATAATAAACCAATAGATAAAATATTCACTAGTTTCACATCTTTTTGCCTATTTGCATGTAAGGAAGTTTTTCAGTTAAGTATATGCGTGTTCATTGATAATTTATCACAAAGGCTAAAAACTTAGATCTGTACGGATTTTATTTTTGCATTTCATGCATCCTGCTACAATAGTAAGTCATTCAAAGTTATCATCTCACGATTATTTGGAATCTCACATATTAGCAAATCAAATTCAACTTAAAGGAAGTTTAATTTGTCATAAGTCAAAGGTCGCTGCTTGCAAAACTAGGAATAGGCTATCTCAATTGGCAGAAGATGATGCAATTGTAGATGCTTGTGAAAAACATTTACAGTATGATTTATCTACACATCTTTTACGCTTGTTCTGTGGTAATTTTTGGACATACATGTATTGTTTTGTATGTGCAACTCTGCGTGCCGTTTTGTTTCCTTGAATATATTAAAATGGGGAAATAATACAATAGCAAAACTGAGTCCAGTTTTTCTGATTACTAAGTACTGCTACCGTACATTATTATCACTTACTCTGTATGTCCATGTCACAGGTTTCCATCATGCAAATTGCTTCTGAGAAGATGGTCTTCATCATTGACTTGATAAAGTTGTCCCATGATGCTCCTGCTGTTTTAGACAGCTGCCTAATCCGCATCTTTCATTCACCTCGGATTTTGAAACTTGGTAAGAGACACCTTTAGTAGTAATGAACTAATGATAATCATTACTAGAACAGGCGAGATAGGTGAGTCGGGTAATGGGTCGTTTGAAGTATGGTTCAAAATGAGCCTGGTCGGGTCTAGTATTCATGATCCATTTACGTGATTAATGAGATAAAGTGTTAACTACGATCCCCTCTAGGTAAATTATTTTATTTGACCCATTTGAGATAATTTACAATCCAAAATGACCCATTTGAGATAATTTACAATCCAAAATGACCCAGAGTTATTATTATAACTGTCAAATAAGTTTGCTGCTCAATTAGTTCCATTTTTCTCTGATGTCTTTGTGAAATTGAGGTAATAATAATTAGATCAGCTTGTTAATGGCTCAGGTTATAATTTTCAATGTGATATGAAACAACTGTCTCAATCTTATGAAGAATTTGACTGTTTTAAGCACTTCGAAATGCTGTTGGATATTCAGAACGTATTCAAAGAGCCCCGTGGTGGCCTTTCAGGTCTCACAAAGGTAAATGGAACAACCAATATCGGCAACTAGTGTAGAGGCATATAATGAAGCTCACTTCGCAATTAATTGATTGAAATTGTACAGGAAGTATTGGGAGTTGGTTTAAACAAGACAAGGAGAAACTGTAATTGGGAGGAGCGCCCTTTAACCCGGAATCAGGTTTGGTATTTTTGCATGTTCAGATCATTATTTCTCATTTTTCTCATTCATGATTGCGAGATTATGAGTCTAATTAGAAGATATTTCTTTCGTTGGCATATATATTGGTATAAATTCATAAACGTCTGTTACTTGAACTCACATAATAAATTAGAAATATGTCTAGAGATCTGAATTCTACTTCGAGAAGTTTCTGCTATATATTCGTTCTTCACTTGTGTACATATACAGATTAAATTGTTAGTAACTGTTAAATTTAACAAATTTCAGTGCATAACTTGCATCATATGAAGCCTGTTGTTTATCAAACTAACTCAGAATTCAAATGCATGTGCAGCTCGAATATGCTGCTCTTGATGCTGCAGTACTCATCCACATATTCTGGCATGTCCGCAGCCAAGCACAACCTACTGGTATTTCAAATGATCAAACTCAGATGGAGTGGAAATCTCACATTGTAAGTAGAATAATTTACTAGAAGTAGAGGCGGCAAACTGGGCAGGTTGGGTAACGGGTCAAAACATGTAATTTGGTGTACAGGTTGACACAATCTTACGTTTCTATATAATTTGTTTGCAAATAATGTGAAAAAAGTTGCAGTATATAAATTTTGTTATTTATCTAATATTTTGAATTAAATTACACTTTAGCTCGCTTCTTTGAACCGTTGAAGTTAAAACATAACCTGAACGACCCATTTATAAGAAATGAGCCATTATTGCCAACTCAGTGCAGTAAATGGGCCTCTGGTTCATTGTGTTTTCCAGGTAAAATTGTTAATGAAAGATGTATCTTTTATGTAAACATGCAGATTTCTCATGGAGGTGCCCCAACAAAGATGAAAAAAGTGAAGAACGAGAAAGGTTCTAATACGAGTCTGAGGAACTCATCAACAGATTGAGAGTTAGCGGTACAGAAATGACTTTAGAAGTGCATATGACCAAAAGCGTAGTGGTAGAATTCTAGAAATGGTCCAGGATCGAAATCTGTACATAATAGGATGATTGAAATACTATTGACGATGGTTAAGTTAGTGCTATCTTCTTATCGACTGAAGTTGACATTGAACGTCGTATATTGCAGTTCACTAACTTGTTTAGAGACCAAAGTTGTCTCCACTTTTGTTTATAGACTTGCTCTGATTTTTTATTGAAGTGGATGTCCAAAAGATTTGATGCTCGATATGCGTCATCGCCCAAATAAACTATAACAGGCAAGATAAACCAGTTCCAATTCATGTGGTAGAATGAACGGGCTGGTAAAGGGTTGAAACGAATTAATAGTTTTCTTATTACGGGTTGGGTTAGACCCACAAACATTTTCAGAAATATAATTATAAAAACTGCATTACTTCAAGAATTGCATTCTTTGAAGGTAAATTATATTATACAAGTATCTTCGAAGTTCGAACTACTGAATCAAATTTTACCCATTCTGGTTTTACTCAAACCTTTGAAGTTTAATGATATGTAGCTATTTTAGTTAGCAACTCTTCAAGAAAAGAGAAAGGAAAACAAGAGACTTTCGGGCAATTTTCTGATATCCATTCATATGCAAACGCTACACTTTAAATAATGAAAGAGGAATGCATATCGGCCTAAACTATAGCAGCAAGACTAGGAACATGGGACTTAAATGAAAACATGGGTTTGAAAATGTAAACGTGAATGCATCTAAGTGGTGGTCCACTTATTCTCCAAATATTATGCATACATGGAAATACTAATTCAACTAGCATGAGAAAGTAGTGAATGGCTTGTCCAACAACTCCACTCAGTCATTAGTCCTCAAAACGTGCAGGTCTCCTCTTGGTACGGGTCGGGCGGGTTTGGACTTCTTCATGGGTGACCCGAACCGTATCAATATTATAACACCTTGTGTTTTCAAGTCATTGACGACGTCGATAAACCTACTATTTATTCTTAGCATTTTACGCGTTTGCTTGTGAATTCATGAATTAAGTTTAAATCGCGTAAGTTAAAAATTAGCGTTCAATGTAAACGGGCATCA
>BQNB010041963.1:12366-46428 GCA_026074375.1 Tanacetum coccineum
GGGATTTTACAAGTCTATGATTAAAACCGATAAAGAGTTTAACGGGATTTTACAAAATCAATAAAAAACCGTGAGTGAGTAATTGATTGTGTTTAAGGTTTGTTTGTTTTGATGTTATGTTTTGATTAGATAATGATTAATATATTCCCAAATTTGGTCAAATACCACCTGATGCGTGGATCGACCTTCACGGTAAGGTCGAAAATGGACAAAACGCAGTCTTTAGTCAAAACGCAATGAGACAAAACGCAACCTTGAGACAAAACGCAATGAGCAAAACGCAACCTTGAGACAAAACGCAATGAGCAAAACGCAACCTTGAGACAAAACGTAAGCTGTCCTTGGCAAAACGCAATGAGCAAAACGCAAGATTTTGAGGCAAAACGCAAGATTTTGAGGCAAAACACAATGAACAAAATGCAAGATTTTGAAGCAAAACGCAATGAACAAAACGCAAGATCTTGAGGCAAAACGCAATGCTTTCTAGACAAAACGCAAGATTTGTTGAGATTTGGGCAGCATAACGTTGAGATTTACTTTGATAAAGGGTCTTCACTAGGCAAAACGCAATGACCAAAACACAGTGAGAGCAAAACTCAATGACCAAAACGCAATGAGAGCAAAACGCAATGACCAAAACGCAGTGAGAGCAAAACGCAATGACCAAAACGCAATGAGAGCAAAACGCAATGACCAAAACACAGTGAGAGCAAAACGCAATGACCAAAACAAGCAAAACACAATCAAGAACACCCCTTCAGTGAGTCAAAACGCAGCCAAGAAAAAATATTCAAACATTCTTGAAAGCTACGAAATGATGTTAAAACCACCTAGTAATGATGCAAAGGATAGATCTAAGCCCGAAAGTACAAATCTTTAACACCTTTAACCACAAACAAAGATCAAACTTTAATTTTTCTTGCTATTTTTTTCAAACAAAAAAAATAAACAAACCAAACCACGAATTTGATCTTGTTTAGCCACAAGAATCATAAACAAATCCATTGTAGCTCTGATGCCAATTGTAGGATCCCTTTAACACATACACTTCATATCATACACGGATCTAGAACAAGAAATATAGAAAAAAAGTGAGATGATTTCCTAGAGAGAGAAAGAAGAGAGAGTGTGAGATGGGAGAGAAAAAAGAAAAGTGAAATGTTTATTATGAAATCAACTTCTAACTTTTCCTAGGTGGAAAAGTTATTTATATACCCCGACACATTAAGTGACGTTCGGGATATTTGACTAGGACCCGGGCTCGGGTTTTGCTTGGGATTAACCCTAAACAATATAACAATAATAATTAATTAATAAATCGAGCAAAAGTAAATACAAAGAGTCTAGTTTCCCTTTAAAATCTGGGCTCATGTCAATTGGAGGTCGGGAAGGTCGATTTTTATATTTTATAAGATTAAGTGTCAAATCTAGAATTTCTATCCGAAAATTCAGTAGTAGTATTTGATTTTTATTTCTCAAACCGTAAGGAGAGCCTCTAAAATTTGATTTGGTAAATTTTCATGATATTAGCTACATCCATGATTTTTTTCAGAATTTTCTGAGTTGTCTAAGTAGGGTTTTTACGCGTCAACTTTTCAAAGGTTCTGCCAGGTCAAAATTCGGATTGTTTGGGTACCAGGGTCAAAGGATAACTTAAACATGAAATGATTAAAACCAATGATTCATTGGGTTTGTATTAAATCATATGTTAGGAACCTCTCGTAATTTTTGTGAATTTTAGAAGATTGTTTTTTATGGTCCTTTTAAGTATGGATAACTTACCTTAAATAATAGTCAAAATCTAAACTTTTGAAACCTAATTAAGTCAAGTAAAACTATATTTATGTTTAGACAATGATAAAACTTTGAAATAAAGAATAATAATAATATGTAATCATTAAATTGTGTAGATTCGGTGAAGAGGTTTTGATCTTTTATCTTCGTGTTCGTTCTCTCCATTGTGTGTTTGTTAAGGTACAGATATTCTTGATACATACCTCTCTTTACTATTGTTACGTTTTATGGGTTCTTTAGTCCGTTTCGTTATTTGTACAGATATTCCGTCCTTTTAGTAAGGACATCTCATGACATAATTATCATTTGTTTAGCTACTTGATTCATTTGATATTCATTTGATCCTCTATTTGATCTATTATCCGCTCTCATGATTCATTTGATATTCATTGATATTCCGTTTGATTTAATATTCGCAATTATGATTCTGTTGATCCTCGTTTGAATATGATGTAGAATCCGTTATCTTGATTTTCAGTATCTTGTTCACTTATATCTTTTGCTTTAATCTTGCCTGAGCTATTTGTATCTAGTCATGGAGGTACCATGACCATGTCATTGATGCACCAATGGCATGACACTATCAGTTGGCGGTGTGTTGGTCTACGGCGTTCCCTTGTAGTCACCTTAATATGATATGGTATATATGTTCGTACACTCGTCATAGTGCTTGGGTATATGGATATAACTTTGTTTTGCAGGGAGCGTATGGATGCATCCTAGGTACTTTGTTTCGTTCCGTTTAGGTGAATGGTTGTGTGTGTGCAATACACCCCATAACACATTTGGTACATCAGGGAATGCATACCTGTGTACATTTGATTATGACTATCTGATTATTTGTTTAGGGTCTAAGCATATGCACATGCTTTAGACATTTTTTTGGGCCACCGTGGCATAATCTTTGATTACTCTATCCTATTTATGTTTCTATATAAATCGTTTTGGTATTCGTTTGGCAGGTTCTCGATATTCGTTTCGTTCATTCCTTTGTTTTATTACCGTTATTATTAATTATATCTGATCACTATGAGCGTAGCTCCGCCGATTTCTTTTCCTACACTGCAATGGTGCTAAGACGGGAAGCTGGGATATGATGTTGAGTGAGGAAGCTTTCTATAGGACCACACCCTTATTAGTTCCTTGGGATTTGGATTTATGATTAAAAATATTTCCTTTTGAAGATTTCTTTCATTTGACTTTGTTGGAATTTAATACTGTTGGAAGTCATTTTGTTTTATGACTTGGTATTTTTAATTAATAAAGTCTTCCGCTTGCGTTTATATGTTCTGATATGACACCATAACGTAACTCTTGGTCTCTTTATCGGAGCGGGATGTTACAATTATGGTATCAGAGCCATTTCGACCTGTAAAACCTAGGTTATGACCTGTGAGGATTGGGTAGACATTAGGCTTCCTTTCGTATTTTGATATTATCGCTTCCTTTCGTATTTTGATCTTAACTCTGAATCGTCTTCGCTGTTTCGTTTGTTGATTACTAAGATGGTCGGCACACGTGGATCTACCCTGACTTTTCGGGTCCTGCCTTTGAGGCGGCTAACTCTTCAGGTACCGTTTCGGGAACTCTCTTTTTGAATGGTCGTGCTGTTTTGTCTTATTTGATACGGGTGCAACACATTCTGTGGTTTCTGTTTCATTTGTTAAACACCTTAGCATCTTTCCTACGCTGCTTAATTATACCTTACCGATGTCTACGCCTATGAAAAGTCTGACCACGAATATCAGAGTTGTCCGCTTCGTTTTGATGATAAGATTCGTTTTGCTAATTTGCTTCCCTTAGAACTAAGTGATTTCGAATTTATTCTTAGTATGAATTGGTTGGCTGAACATCGCGCCCCTATCGTTTGTCATACCAACCGTGTCATCCTTAATAATCTGAATAGCCCTGAATTCATTACCTATTTCAATTTTGAGGACGAAATTTTCTTTTTAGAGGGGAAGAGTTATAAAACCCAAAAATTTGAATTTCATTTCATATTGGTAATTTTGAATATAACCTAAAGTTTATTAATAAGCATTTGAAATTAAAACCTTAGGTTGTCATTTTGGGAAATTATAGAGATATAACATAAGGTATTTATTTAAAAATATATATAATATATATATATATATATATATATATATATATATATATATATATATATATATATATATATACACACACACACACATATATATGGCCGGCCATTTAAAAAAAATATCTTGTAATTTGATTATTTTGTATATTTATTTTCCTTTGTTAAAAGAACCTATTTTAAGGGATAAACATTAAAATGTTTTAATAAGTATTTTTATGCAATCTGAAAAATAGAAAAAAAATTATTTTGTTCCCCTTCCTTATCTCTTAAATCCGGCCCCCTATAGGTGATTATACACCAAAATCTTTTATTTTTGTAATGAAACTTATTTTAGGAAAAGAGGTGTAAGGATTAAGATAAACATGTTGTAATCATTTAAAGTATATAAAAGATTTTGTCCCCCTTCTCTATATCCTTATAAATTCGGCCCTCCCCTCTCTCCCATTCTCATCATTCTCTCAAAATTCTTACTCCAAAATTTTGTGTATTCCTTCATAAAAGCTTCAAGCAATAAGAAGGTTTAGGTGTTTTTGATTAATCCTAGAAGTTTTGGTGTTCTTAGTGTGGTCTTGATCTTTGATTCCTTGGTGTTTGTTTCTTGTTCTTGTCTCCATCTCCAATCCGTAAGTAATCCATGTCTCTTTTGAATTCATTCTTGGTATTTCCATGATTACACATAAGTTTTATACATAAAATCATAAAGTGTAAAAAGAAGAAATCATGTAGTTATGAATTTGTAAATTATGTAATCTGATAAATATGGCTTAATTACATGTTTTGAAACCCTAAGATGATCATTAAATGTGTTATTAATAAAAACTACAAGATTAGAAACCCTAGGGTTGGTTTTGATGGGTGTTAATTAGGGTTTTCATGGTTAATAATTCTGGGCAGAATTTTAGGTCATGTTCAACGGGGTGTAACTTGATGATAAAAATGAGTTTTAACATGATTCTTGAGCCTAAAGTTAAATTCAAAGAGTCTAGTTTCTGGAAAATCCGGCCTCATGTCAATTGGAGGTCGGGAAGGTCGATTTTTAGATTTTATAAGATTAAGTGTCGAATCTGGAATTTCTATCCGAAAAATTCAGTAGTAGTATTTGATTTTTAATTCTCAAACCGTAAGGAGTTAACCTTTAAAATTTGATTTGGAAATCTTCATTATATAGATCCATCCATGATTTTTTTGCAGAACTTTGCCTGAGTTGTATTCCTAAGTTAGTTTTTACGCGTAAACTTTTCAAAGGTTATGTCAGGTCAAAATTCAGGTAGTTTTGGGCAACAAGGGTCAAAGGAATACTTAAACATGGAAATAAATTAAACCAATGATCATGGGTGTATTAGACATATGTAGGAACCTCTGTAATTTTTGGTGTAATTTTAGAAGATGTTTTTATGGGTCTTTTAAGTATGGAAACTTACCTTAAATAAGTAGTCAAAATCTGAAATTTTTGAAAACCTTAATTAAGTCAAATAAACTTTATTTATGGTAAGATCAAGTGATAAAATGTAACACCCCCAAATTGGGTCGCAGCGGAATAAGGGTTCGGGGCGTGTTACTTCTCAGATCAATAACACAAGATGTATATAGAACGACCAAAAAGTCGTTTAAAAACTGATACATTTGATTTAACAAAGTATTTGTTACATAAGCCGAAGCTTCACTTGTCCACTTGTTCAAAGTACAAAGATTTCTAGCCCATACAGTTATACAAAATGTAATGCGACAAAATCTTTAATGCATGATATCCCAATCAAAACCACCAATGTATCCCTTGCACCTCGTGCTTACTGATCCCCTGAAAAACATTGCTTTAAAACGTCAACAATAATGTTGGTGAATTCATAGGTTTGATAAATCATATTTTGTAGGACCACAAGATTTCCCAAGTGTATGATAATGCAACAGATGCAGACATCATATAAATGTAATTACGTTGCTCTAAGCTCATGACACTGAAGCTTGACGTGTATGAATACCAAATTAAAGGCCTACAATGCCCGTGGTGCTGATCAAAAACCCGCAACATCCTATAATCGAGACATGTATACGTTCGTTTGTCAGTGATAGCAAATCGACCTAGAACGGGATTGTCAAACCCAATAGATCTATCATAACATTCGCGCTCGCAGCCAGTAATTGTACAGTTCATGATAATGGGCACAGATTGGGTTATCTGCATACATATTCCAACACATACTCATAACATGAAACATAACCACTAGTGCCAGTTATAAAACATTGCATGTTTCCTCACCCCCAAAAACTTTGTAAAACACCAAAAAAAAAAGCTCTGTGTAAAAACGTGGGGCTATGAACTCACCTTGCATGAGTAATGCCAAGTATATCACAAATAACGTGCGGAAGTCCAGTACGCGAATTGATCAAATGCAACTAATTAAATTAAGGTCGTAGAAGTACTATCACATTAAGTAACTCTACCATGCAATTTACGCTATATATGCTAATCACCATCAAATGTTTACGTGAAAACATGTTATAAAATTAAAAGTTTATAAACATCTTATTTGGTAAAATCGTCATAACTTTACGATTTCTAATCCTTTCTAGCGTTACTTAGCCCATCTTTTCGTATTAAGACGAGTTATCATAATTTGACATTTTCCATATTTTGACCCTCTGGTGAACAGTAACTTTTACTGTTCACATCAGACGTAAGTTTTATTTAAATCGTATTTGTTGTCGTAAAACCCGTAAATGTCGTATTTTATTCGTTATAGCTCCGTTTTTAGCGATTCTTTCGAGGACGTTCTCGTTATTGAAAATCCTATCAATTTATAAGGTTTACAAAAATATAACTTTCTATCATGAACAGTAACTTTTATAAAAATAGTTTTATAAAAGTATTAATTGTCGTAAACTTGCGAAATTCATAACTCGTTCGTTATTAATTGAAAAATTACGATTCTTATCATTTTGGAATCCCAAAAATATGTATTATTTGTTAAAAATATCAAACTTGCTGTTTGATATAAATTTTATAAAAATTATTTAAAAACACCGTTTAATAACTTAGTTTAACTCGTTTTTAACGTAACTTTTTCGTTATTAATCCGTTTAACAAGTTTCTTACCTTTTCGGAATCGTCGTGAATTGTATTATCTTATAAAAATATAAAATAAATAGGTAAATATTCGGATTTTGGACAGAATGTTGTGGTGATTCTCTTAAGTTCATTTTTAATCTTTGTTTTCATACTCTTCCATTTTGTAACCCACCATATGTCTTATATTTCATATATGTTATATATCATCCATATATTAGAGTCCATTTATCCATAATAGTCCTCATATGTCCAAGTTACCACGATTAACAAATCCATAATAACATTTAAAAACCATAACTTTACTTAAGTGACCCTAATTTACTAGTTTTGTCCATAATCATTTTGAATAACATAAATCAGTGTGTAACAAGTGTATTTCTTCCAACATAACTTTAATTTAGTGTTCAAGTAACATGATTAAAAGTCCATAATCATACTAATACGTCAATTGCCGTTTCTTTACTTGTAATATATTATGTAACTTCAAAACCCTAATTAATACATAATTACTTTTATGCTTAACCAAGAGTGTAAATCACTTATGTTTCCATTTTAACATGATGTAATTAACATCATAAGATATATAAAAGTGTACAATATGATGACAACAAGTAAAAACTCCATTTTTCATGTTTAAAAAACCCTTATAAGGTGTGTTCACTAGATAGCACACTCATATAGATTAAAACTCATAAAAAAAAGCTAAAGGTCTAAAGTAAACCTTAATGATGTATGATGATGATGAGAAACAAATGCTAAACCCGTGTTTAGCCTTAAAATCCAAGCTTGCACAAATGAAAACCCTTGTTTTCTTAATAAAACCCTAGCTTCCTTTTACTTGATAATCACTTGAAAATGCTTAGCCAATGCTTGGAAATACCTTAGAATATACTAGGATAATGTTGGTATAGGAGTGTATGTGTAGTAGAAATTTTGTATGATTGTTGTGGTTACGGTTTGAGATTGGCTATTTGTGAGCAAGATGGAGTATTTGTTTGATTATTGCTAAGTGTTTTTGCTGTAGAGTTAACTTGCAGTAACTAGTATTATATAAGTGATTAACTAGTCAACCAGATTTCAATAGGGATGGTATCCACAACTCTTAGAACGAGCATGTCCATGGTCTTAAGGATCTTCTTTGGTCAAGGAAACATTTCTAGCTAGTTATTAATGAGTCAAGGATGTACAAATGCAGTTGGTGATCTTTGTGAGCCTATATCCCTTTGACATCTATATTGGAAGACAAATAATGAGCAGGGGTGGAGTACATTATGTATTTTTGATAATTACTAAATCTCTTGTATAATTTACAAGTTGCAAGATGTAGTTTTTAGTCATAAAGGTATAACTTCAAATGCATAAGTCTTGCTTTATTTTTCTTATGTACCTAGGTGTAAAGTAATATTAATTTGGGTAAAGTTTAATAAAACTTTAGGCATTGGTTACAATCGTGGGTATTTGTTGAAGTGTAGATAAATTAACATGCTTCCGGTTATGCTTAAACGTACATTTATTGCGAAACGTATTTAACTTACGTAACCAATAAAATAAATGAACAATTGACATAAGATATTATCAAAATAATTATTTAACACATGATTGATGTAAATGTTTGATTGTTTGATGCCCGTTTACATTGAACGCTAATTTTTAGCTTACGCGATTTTACTTAATACATGAAATTACAAGCAAATGCGTACGATACTAAAAATGAATAGTAGATTTATTGACGTCGTCAATGACTTGAAAACACAGGGTGTTATAGACTTCCCCTGTTAAACGAGCATTGTCCTCAAGGCTCACGATGCAGCACTTGACGACGGTGCACTCTTGGTGAAGAGGTGTGGGTATTTCTTCTTGAATTGGTCTTCACGTTCCCACGTGAACTCAGGACCTCGCTTGGAGTTCCATCGAACCTTAACTAATGGGATGCGACTTCGCTTCAACCGTTTAACTTCACGGTCCACGATATCGACGGGTTCCTCAATAAAATGAAGCTTGTCATCAAGATGAAGTCCATCCAACGGAACGGCTAATGGTTCGTCGGCATGACACTTTTTCAGGTTGGACACATGGAATGTATTATGAACTATGTTCAGTTCTTCAGGAAGCTCGAGCTTGTAAGAAACCTCTCTAACCTTTTCTAATACTTTGAAAGGTCCAACATACCTAGGGTTTAACTTCTCCCGTTTGCCAAAACGTATGACCCCTTTCCAAGGCGATACTTTAAGCATAACTTTATCCCCGACTTGGAATTCCATCGGTTTACGCTTCAGATCGGCGTAACTCTTTTGTCGATCACGAGCGGCTTGCATCCTTTGCTTGATATGGATGATTTTCTTAGTGGTCTCTTGAATTAGGTCTGGACCGAGGATTTGAGCTTCTCCAACTTCAGTCAAACAAATAGGTGAACGACACTTTCGACCATAAAGTGCTTCGAATGGTGGGGCCTTGATGCTAGCGTGATAGCTATTGTTGTATGAAAACTCGACTAATGGCAAATGGTTAACCCAACCCTTTCCAAAATCAATTGCACAAGCACGCAGCATATCCTTGAGAGTTTGAATGGTCCTCTCGCTTTGCCCGTCTGTTTGTGGATGGTACGCAGTACTTATATCCAAATTAGTACCCAAAGCGTTCTGAAGTGACCTCCAGAAATTGGATGCGAATCTCGAGTCACGATCACAAATGATTGAGACAGGTATTCCATGTCTCGTGACCACCTCCTTTAGGTACATTCTTGCAAGTTTATCCAAAGGATCAGCCTCTCTCATCGGTGTGAAGATCGCAAACTTTGTGAGTCGGTCAACGATCACCTAAATGCTGTTGTAGCCTTGCGACGACTTAGGAAGTTTAGTAACAAAATCCATAGTGATGTTGTCCCATTTCCATTCAGGTATCTTGGGTTGTACCAGGATGTGTATAAGTGTGTATGGGTTGTATAAGATTTAGTATGGATTTGTTATGTAGGGGTGTTTGATGCCGTGGGTTTGTAAGAGCCAAAAGAGAGAGTTGTGTGAAATTTTACTAAGTAAAATGAAGTGTATGTTATCTTTCTTTAGGAGTGCAAGACTTATATGTATAAAAGCTAGTCAATAACACTATACAAGACAACTGAGTATTTGGGGGAAATAGTTGGTCAAGGGTTTGGGATTGCATGGGAGTATGGCTTCATTTAAGGTTGTAGGGAGATGTACCTTAAGACCATATGGAGTATTTTTGTGATATTTTTTTGTATTACTCCCACTTATGTCCGCCCCCGGTTTTGTATGTATATATGTGATGTTATTTTGTAAATTTTGGGTATTGGGTATAAATGTGGGTATTTGTTGAAGCGCAGAAAAGTTTTGGTGGTTCCGGGCACGCCTAAACGTAATTTATCGTGAAACGTTTACACTTTACGTATCCGATAAAAATAAAATGAACAAAGTTAATAATTATTCTCAAAATAATTACTTAACCCTTGCTTGATGTAAACATTTAATTGTTTGATGCCCGTTCACATTGAACGCTAATTTTTAACTTACGCGATTTAACTTAACGTTTATGATTTAAAGTAAACGCGTACAATACAAAATGTACGTTGTGGATTTATCGATGTCGTCAATGACTTGAAAACACAGGGTGTTATTGACTTCCCGTTAACGCGGCCTTGTCTAAAGCTCTCACAAATGAGCCAATTGACGACGTTTGTCTTGGTGATGAGGTGTGGATATTTCTTCTTGAATTGGTCTTCACGCTCCCACGTGAACTCAGGACCTCTCTTGGAGTTCCATCGAACTTTCATTAATGGGATCCGACTTCGTTTCAACCGTTTAACTTCACGACCTACTATTTCTAATGGTTCCTCAACAAAATAGAGCTTGTCATCAAGATGAATTCCATCCAACGGAACGGCTAAAGGTTCGTCGGCATGACACTTTTTCAGGTTGGACACATGGAAGTATATGAACCTACCCAGCTTCTTCAGGATGTTCGAGCTTGTTAAGAACGCTCCAACCTTTTCTAACAACCTTGAAAGGGTCCTAATACATAGGGTTTAACTTCCCCCGTTTTCCAAAATGTACGACCCCTTTCCAAGGCGAAACTTTAAGCATAACTTTATCCCCGACTTGGAATTCCATTGGTTTACGTTTCAAGTCAGCGTAACTCTTCTGTCGATCACGAGCGGCTTGCATCCTTTGCTTGATCTGGATGATTTTCTCAGTGGTCTCTTGATTAGTTCTGGGACCGAGTATTTGAGCTTCTCCACTTTCAGTCAAACAAATAGGTGACGACACTGTCGGACCTAAAGTGCTTCGAATGGTGCGGCCTTGATGCTAGCGTGATAGCTATTGTTATATGAGAACTCGACTAATGGTAAATGGTTAACCCAACCCTTTCCAAAGTCGATCGCACAAGCACGCAACATATCCTCGAGAGTTTGAATGGTCCTCGCTTTGCCCGATCTATTTGTGGATGGTACGCAGTACTCATATCTAAATTAGTACCCAAAGCGTTCTGAAGTGACCTCCAGAAATTTGATGGAATCTCGGGTATGATCGGCAAATGTTGGAGAGGGTATTCCATGTTCGTGACCACCTCCTTTTATGTTCAATCTTGGCAAGTTTTATCCAAAGGATCAGCTCTCTAATTGAGTAAAAATTGCAGGACTTAGTGAGCGTTCAACGATCACCCAATTGTTATAGCCTTGAGGCGTCATAGGAAGCTTCGTGAAAAATCCATAGTGATGTGTCCCACTTCCTTCGGGTATCTTGGGTTGTACATAACAATCTTTGATGGTCTTTTTGATTGTTCGGCTGGACCTTAGCACAGGTCAAACACTGCTCACATAAGTGGCTATGTCGGTTCATGTTGGGCCACCAATATAGCTTCTTCATGTCTTGGTACATTTTGTCGGAACCCGGATGAATAGAATATTTTGATTTGTGGGATTCGTGCATGATCACAGTCCGCAAATCGCCATAACAAGGTAACCAGCTTCTGCCATTGAGGCACAGGGTTCCATCCGCACGTGGTTCCAACTTTTGTTCTCTAATCGCTTTGGAAATTTAGCTGTTTTCAATCAACATTCCCCCACGTCTTCACTCTTAATGTTATCTGGCTCTTTTCGCGCTTCAGTCTGAGCATTTAAGATCTGTTTGGAAATCCAAGTAATTAGTCATGACTAAGGCTCAAACTCTTAACGGTGGTTCTCGTTCTTTCCTGCTCAAAGCATCAGCAACGACATTTGCTTTCCCCGGGTGATAACGAATATCGCAATCGTTACACTTAGCCAACTCAAACATCGCGTTGCCTCATGTAAATCTTTTTGATCTAAAATGTGTTGCAAACTCTTGTGATCGGTGAACACCGTACACTTAGTTCCATATAAATAATGTCTCCAGATGCTTGAGTGCGAACCACCACTTGCACAAGTTCCAAATCATGAGTTGTATGTGGTCTTTAATGAATTTTTAATGGCGTTGATGCAAAGAAATCACCTTTTCTCTTTGCATCAACACAGCGCCCAAACCTTTCTTTGAAGGTCAAATATGCGATGAAATATTCGCTTCCTTCAGGTTAATGCAAGGAGATTGGTGCACTGCATAACTTTTGCTTAAACAGTTGAAAAGCTGCTCGTGTTTATCGCCCCACTCAATACTTGATCTTCTTTTGAGTAAGCTTAGTATTGTTTTTTTTTTAGTTTGGCGATCTTTAAAACCCTTCTGAATCTTAAAGACAATCATGAATTTATCCAGATATGGTTTGCACACCTGATTCATAAGGTCCATGAATACTGCAGGTGCATTTGTCAAACCAAATGGCATAACCTGAAATTCATAATGGCCGTAACGGGTTCTGAAAGATGTCTTTGGTATGTCCTCTTCACGAACCCTTAACTGATGATAACCCGACCTTAGGTCGATCTTGGAATAGACACTCGACCCTTGAAGTTGATCGAACAAGTCATCAATTCTTGGTAGCGGATAACGGTTCTTCACCATCAGTTTGTTCAATTCCCGATAATCAATACACATCTGGAATGATCCATCCTTCTTCATGACAAATAGTACCGGAGCTCCCCAGGGTGAGGAACTGGGTCTTATAAAGCCTTTGTCAGACAGCTCTTTTAGTTGCTCCGATAACTCTTTCATTTCGGAAGGCGCCAATCGATAAGGTGCCCGTGCTACAGGTGCAGCACCAGGTACCAAATCAATTTGAAACTCCACTTGTCGAGTCAGAGGAAGACCCGGCAAGTCCTCAGGAAAATACTTCATGAAAGTCTTGAACTATTGGTACATTCTCAAGTCGCTTCTTCTCCGACTTGTCTTCAACCTCCTTTGCAGTGACATGTGCTAAAAAGATAGGAAAAACTTTTTCTATGTACTTCTGCGTTTTAGTGCAAGAAATGATGTTTAATCGTGTCACATTTCCCTGGGTGCTTCCATCACCGTGTATGATCAAGGTTTTATTTTTCCAGGGGATACGAACAATCTTTTCGGCACACATGATGACCGCTTGGTATTTCGCCAACCAATCCATACCGATTATAGCGTCGAAACTACCAAGTTCTACAGGCATTAAGTTTATGTTGAATTGGTGGTTTAGGAAGTTTAATGTGCAACCCTTAAGTATAGTGTTTAACCCGATTATCCTCCCGTCGGCTAGTTCGACATCATAATAGTGATCTAGGGTGGATGGTGTGATGTCAATTTGGGAGCTAAATGTAGTAGACACAAAACTTCGATCGGCACCCGTATCAAACAAGATATAAGCATAGCGGTTGTTTAGAAGAAACGTACCCGCAACGACGTTGTCTGGATTTGCCCCCGCATTTCCAACCACATATACCTTCGCTGGAGCCCTGTCATTCCCAGCTTGATTACCACGGTTGCCTTTGTTGTTCTTCAGTCTTGGACATTCCTTTTTGAAGTGTCCCTGAGCTCCACACTCAAAACAAGTAGGTTTCTGACCAGATCCGGTGCCCTTCTGGTTATTAGTGTTGTTGGCATTTCCTGTACCCCTACAGTCACGAGCGATGTGACCGTACTTGTTGCATTTATAGCACTTCGGAGCACACGGACCGTCATGGTGGTAATTGCATTTTGGGCATAGGGGCCTAGATCCCCCATATGATTTCTTATCACCCGATCCAGCAGTGTATGCCCTGCCGGTGTTTTGTCTCTTGTTTTGTTGTTGTTGTTGGTTCTGGTTGTTTCTGGAAGTGTTTTCTAACTTCCTCTTGTTTTCAGCTTGTCTCTCTGCAATGGTACTGACTCTCTTGTCCATCAATTCTGTGGCCATTTCGATAGCCTCCTGCATGGTCTTTGGCTTTGAAGCCACAATGTTTCCATGGATCATGTCGGGTAATCCACCGACATATCTTTCAATTTTATCTGCCTCCTCAGGGAACATTCTAACACACAGTAGTGCTAGCTCTTGAAAACGTTGGTTGTATTTGACCACATCAGTACCTATCACCTTCAAGTTCCACAATTCAGCCTCTAGCTTCTTCATTTCATTTCGTGGACAATACTTATCGGTCATCTTCTTCTTCAGATCCACCCAAGTCATCGAATATGCAACATCATGAGTAACAGTCATAACATGGGTATTCCACCATGTTAGAGCACCTGCTAACAGAGTACAGGTAGCAAATTTGATCTGGTTTTCCGCCGAGCAGTTGCTTATTCGAAAGACAGTCTCCATTCTTTCAAACCATTGGGTTAACTCAACCACTCCCTCGGTGCCCTTGAAGTACAGAGGTTTGCACTTCATGAAATCCTGGTAAGTGCACTCGCGAGCAACGCGTTCAGATCCCCTGACACCCGTTCCCGAAGAATGGCTATCAGTGCCATTCCTAGTTGCGTCACGTGCGGCCAAGGCGGCACTGACTCCTTGATTAATCACGTTGCGGCCAAAGCGGCACTAGCACAACCGAGGATAAAATGGTCAACGTCATAGCTTGGAGTTGGGCATTAGTGACTGTAGTTCTTCATTTGGTGTTGCTGTTGGGAGCTGGTGTTGTTGTGCCCGTGTTGACCTTGTTGCTCGTAAATTTGGTGCCATTTTCCTTCAATCACAAGAAAATACAATATCCTTTAGGATTTCATAAAATCATGAACATGACATGACATATGATCCAAGAATAACTAAAGTGCGATCACATCACAAAACACATGAAATATACAATTGAATTGTTAAGTAACAATGATATAATCCAAATCGACGTTCATATCACGCACAAAATCGATTATAAACATGACAAAATACCACCAACCATATATAAACGTGGGAAATGCCTACATATTGGTTCTGATACAAAATGATCAATAATGTTTAGGTTACAAAAAAAAAAACATAATAACCCTAAGCCTTACTTAGCCGGGATTTCAAAAACCCGTAATACATATTAGTCTAAATACAAAACAGACTAAGTCCATAATAACAACGTCTAATCTAAGAACTTAGCTACCAAACGAAAACCAAAATATCCATGGACTAGCTAAAACCAAGCCTCCTCTGGGCACTCTGGCTGTTGCAGGACCCCCAGGCGGGTCCCTCTGTCCCATGTAATCGCAGCAACCTGCCCCTAGTAACATAGCCCTCACTTGTCCCTGTATAAGACTGTCACCTGCCCCTGCAGTGTGGTACCAAGAACCCTGAAGTGGAATCATACTCTCTCTGTAAGTGTCGCATAACAGTCAATGTCTGAATAATCTTTATGGCTGTCGAGTACGATCAGTTCAGCCCACAAACCTCTCTATCTCCTTACGCCTCCCGCGGGTCTGTCTCTAGGCAAATCTGAAATCGCTCTCACTTCTACTACGGATTCCGCTGACTGTAACTCTGTTATCTCTGACAGTCTGTGCATAAACCTGTGGTGCGTGAAGTGGACATAACCTCTGGCAACCGCAAGATCACTCACACCAATAGAATCTCTGCCCCAAAGCCTCTCCTAGACAATCCTAAGCCTCATCTCCATCAAAAGTCGTGTATGAGCATGTACACGTCTGTCTCTAAACAGCATATTGACCCGACCGGCCAATAGCTGTCTCTGGCTCTGCTCATCATCTAACATCTGTGGTAGATCTCATCTGCTGTCTCTCCCGCTCGCCTAAATCATAAGACTCAAAACTCTCATCATTTGCACCCAACTCTGTGTCAGTACTCACTGGAGCTCCCTGTAGGGTCTCAACAATCTCATCCCCAAACGAAATCCGTGATCCCATATCCAACATATCTCTCTGGGTCACGCCTGATCTCCCTGTCCATAGTGGCAACAAAGCCGTAATCTGCCCTAAGACCTCCAGCTGGTCTAAGCATCAGTAAAAAAAAAAAAAAAAAAAAAAAAAAAAAAAAAGCAGCGGCGGAGCTCTCTCCTACCTCGTATCCGGGACCAAGAGCTAAACCTAACCTCTTCCGAGGTGGTAGGTTAACCTCGGGTCTATCCTCTCTATGACTGGCAGAGGTAACAACAATGGTGGTAATGAAGTAGGAGCTGATGTGGGCATGGGTGGTGGTGCATCTGGTCTGGTGGGGGAGAGTATGAAGGGTGGTGGTAATGTAGAGAAAGAGAAGGTAGCTGCAAAAAGCCTCACGCTCACTTATCCGAATCGTGGCAGCTCGATAGCCCAATGAACGAATAGGACTAGGAGGTGGTGCTGTCAATACAGGTGAGGGTGGTGAAGTGGGAAAGGAATCTGGGGTGGTGATGAAGACCATGGAGATAGTGGTGATGCTGGTGGGGAAGATATAGCAAGCAGTCTGGCAACCTCAGAATCCGACCATGCTGGTACAGGTACTGGCTCTGGAATAGTAATCCTAGCTATCATATGATATGCAGGGTGAGGTGGTGGTGTGGTCGCAGACTCATCAGTCTCAAATGGCTCAGTCTCCTCTACAGACGGGGCAGTAGCTGGTAAAGCAACAACTACAGGGTAGGCAGGAGCTGGGTGCTCCTCCTCCGCCTCCTCGTCAACCTCAACATCCATCTCATCATCCTCATCCTCCTCATCGGCATCGATGTCCATATCATCGTCCTCATCCTCCTCGATGTCCATCTCATCATCTCCATCATCTTCTCCATCTGCAGGATAGTCGATAGGATCCTCCTTAGGGTCCTCATCGTCATCCTCCTCCGGATCTGCCTCAGGATCAGTCTCTAGAACATAATCAGGTGACTATACAGTGGGTAAGGCCTCCTCAGCATATGGCTGATCCTCAGCAACGATCTCATCGTCAGCATGCTCTGGACCTGGAACATAATCTGGCGAAAGTGGTGCCTGCTCTGGCTCCTCAGGGCCAGGCACGTAATCTGGAGAGGGTGGGGCCTGAAGAGCGGCCTCCACGTATGGGTCCTCTGGCATGTAGGGTAGCTCAAGGAACTCGTGATCATCGGCTCTCGGTGATCCTATGTCTGATAAGTCCTCATATGGACTGGACACCGCTGTGTATGTGATCCCCGATTCATCTGAATCTGACATGACTATATCTGAAAATCCAAAGATAGCTTATATTAGTATTTAATATAAGACTCTTATAGTAATATACATTTATAATCATAACATGTATATCAATTATGAATGCATCTAGTCCAACCAACTAATGCAACAAGTAGTGTATGCATGAATGTATGCACATATGTATGTCCCGTGTAATCCCTTTGTATGAATTCAATGTTTGAAAACGATTATAGTCCAGCAAAAACATTTGACCTGGTTCTCTATAACCTTGGCTCTTGATACCAATCTGTAACACCCCCAAATTGGGTCGCAGCGGAATAAAGGTCCGGGGCGTGTTATTTCTCAGATCAATAACACAAGATAATATAAGAACGACCAAAAAGTCGTTTAAAACTGATACATTGGATTTAATAAAGTATGTGTTACAAAAGCCCGAAGCTTTACTTGTTTACTTGTTATTATTACAAAGATTTCCAGCCCATAACAGATACACAAAATGTAATGCGACAAAATCTTTAATGCATGATATCCAAATCAAAACCACCAATGTATCCATTGTACCTTGTGCTTACTGATCCCCTGAAAAACATTGCTTTAAAACGTCAACAATAATGTTGGTGAATTCATAGGTTTGATAAATCATATATTGTAGGACCATAATATTTCTAATGTAATGAATAATGCAACAGATTGCAGACATCATATAAATGTAAATTATTTGCTCTAAGCTCATGACACGAAGCTTGAACATGAATGAATACCAAATAATGGTCTACATTGCCCTGGTGATGTTCTAACCCTCAACACCTATATGACATGGTATATGTTCGTTTGTGCCATGATAGCTACTCACCCGAACGGGGATGTCAATCCCAATAGATCTATTAATAACATTCGTGCTCACAATCCCGCGATTGACAGTTCATGATAATAGGCTCAGATATGGGTTATCGCTACTTAGGAAACACGTAATCATAACATGAAAACTTACCCACTCGTGTCCCAATTGTAAAGCATTTGCAATGTTTTTTCAACCCAAAACTTATAAAACAAAAACATGTAAACGTGGGGCTATGAACCACCTTGATGAGCAAATACCAAGTGTATCACAAATAGTCGTCACGCTAAATCGATAAATGCCACCTATTTAAATTTAGGTCGTATAAGTTCAAATCACACTGTTAACTACTACCGATGTATAATTCTATACTACTAAATCACCATTCTAATGTTTGAGGAAAAACATGTTATTAAATATTAAAACGTTTATAAACATACCTTTATGGTAAAAGACCCATAACTTTCCGTGTTTTTAATTCCGTTTCTTGCGTTTCTTAATGCCCATCTTTTCGTATTAAGACGCGTAATCGATATTACATTTCATAATTTTGGTCCTCTATTGACAGTACTTAACTGTTCACACCAGACACGAGTTTTACTTAAATCATTTTTGTTGTCGTAAAACCCGTAAACGTCGAATTTATTCTTATATGCTCCGTTTTTTAACGATTCTTGCGACACGCTCACAGTTTATTGAAAGTTCTATCAATTTATGAGGTTTACAAAAATATAACTTTCTGTCATGAATATGTCTTTTAACTGATCATGTTTAAAAAATCATTTATATAAACTTTTAATTATTGAAAACCCGCAAAATTCATAACTTATTCGTTATAAATTGAAAATTTGCGATTCTTATCATTTTGGAATCCTAAAAATGTGTTTTAGTTGATAAAAATATCAAACTTGCTGTTTGATGGAGTTTTTATAAAAGTTATTTTATAAAATCCGTTTAATTAACGTATAACTCGTTTTTAACGTAACTTTTTCGTTATTAATCCGTTTGACAAGTTTCTTACCTTTTCGGAATCGTCGTGAGGTGTATTACCTTATAAAAAAAATAAAATAATTACCTAATTATACACTTTTTGACAATGTTATGAATGTCTATTCATAAGTCCAAATCAACCTTGTTTCCTTATTGCCTTTATAACTTTACCACTAGACTTAATATTATCATATATGTCATATATGTTTACATATAATAAAAGTCCATTTGTCCATCCAAGTCCTCATGTGTCCAAATTTTATAAGTCCATCAATATACTTATAAACCATAACTTTAATATTTAACCATTAATCATTAGTTTTATATATAACCATTTTACATAAAACCATGAGTGTACAAGTCTTCCCATTTGGTTATACCTTATTTTAATGATCAATAACCTTACGTAAGTCCATATCCATATAACATGCCATATATTTTCTCTACTTGAAAACTTATTAAGGAATCATTAAAAACCCTAATTTGTACTTAATCATTTTTACACTACAACAACATGGTACATTCTTTTCTCATGCTTTCTAACATGATATAAGTAATATTACATCATATATAAAGTTATACAAACTTCATTACAATTAAAAACTTCATTACATGTTAAAAATCCTAATGGTTATTCAAACTACAATAGAACTAACCATAGGCATATAAATATAAATGAAACATCATAAAGATTCGAAGACTGACTTATGATGTATGATGATGATGAACAAAGTAATCTAAACCCTTGTTTAGATAGAAATCCAAAGCTTGCACCAATGAAAACCCTTGTTTTCTTAATAAAACCCTAATCTTCCTTTTCTTGATTATTACTTGAAAAAGGTAATCCAATGCTTGGTAACACCTTAGAATATCTTAGAATGGATGTGTATAGGAGTGTATAGTTTGTATAAAATTTTGTATGGATTTGGTTGTGTGCTTGTTTTAAGCCGTAGGCTTATAGAGAGCCAAATGGAGGGTTTGTTTGATTTTCTAGTTAAGTGTTATGAGTTGTGTGATGTTATCTCAATGCATGCATGTATATATGATATAAGATTAGTCAAAGAGACATAAAGAGGGTCTTAGGGATTCCTTGGTCAAGGTCTTTGGTCAAATGTTGAATAAATTTAATACATGTTCCCTAATAGTTGAGGTTATCCCATGAAAACTAGGAAATGTGTTTTCTTATGAGATTTTCTTGCACACTTTGGTCCATATCCGGCCATAGAGAGATATACATGATATATGTATGTAATTTTTATGTATTGGGTACAAATGTGGGTATTTGTTGAAGCGTAGAAAAGATTTGGTGGTTCCGGGAGTGCCTAAACGCAATTTATCGCGAAACGTATACACTTTACGTATCCGATAAAAATAAAATGAACAAAGTTAATAATTATCCTCAAAATAATTACTTAACCCTTGCTTGATGTAAACATTTAATTGTTTGATGCCCATTTACATTGAACGCTAATTTTTAACTTACGCGATTTAAACTTATTTCATGAAATCACAAGCAAACACGTACAACACTAAAAATTTAATAGAAGATTTATTAACGTCGTTAATAACTTGAAAACACAGGGTGTTATAGACTTCCCCCGTTAAGTGAGCCTTATCCCCAAGGCTCAAGATACGACACTTGACGACGATGCGATCTTGGTGAAGAGGTGTGGGTATTTCTTCTTGAATTGGTCTTCATGTTCCCACGTGAACTCAGGGAACTTATTGGAGTTCCATTGAACCTTGATTTAATGGAATGCGGCTTTCTATCCACTGTTTAACTTCACAGGGTCCACGATTCTTAACGGGGTTCCTCAACAAATTGAAGCTTGTCATCAAAATGAAGTCCATCCAACGGAATGGCTAACGGTTCGTCGGCATAGCACTTTTTCAAATTTGATACGTGAAATGTATTGTGAACCCTACTTAGCTCTTCTGGAAGCTCGAGTTTGTAAGCAACCTCTCCAACCTTTCCTAACACCTTGAAAGGTCCAACATACCTAGGGTTTAACTTCCCCCGTTTGCCAAAAAGTACGACCCCTTTCCAAGGTGAAACTTTAAGCATAACTTATCCCGATTGGAATACCATCGGTTTACGCTTCAGATCGGGTATTAAACTTTTCTGTCGATCTACGATGCTGGCTTGCATTCCTTTGCTTGAATTGGTCAATTCTCTTGTTGTCTTTGTATTAGTTTCTGGACAAGGATTTTAAGCTTCTCCTAACTTTCGGTCCAACAAACAGGGAATGGAAATTTAGCCATTATAGTGCTATCGATGGTGCGGAATTTATGCTAGCATGTTAGCTATTATTATATGAACTCGTCATCGGCAAATGGTTAACCCAACCTTTTCCAATAATCGATCTCGCAAGCACGCAGCATATCTCGAGAGTATCTGCCTCTCGCTTTTGCGTTTGTTTGTGGATCCATATGCAGTACTCATATCCATGATTAGTAACCTAAAGCATTCTGATGTTCTCAGAAGGTTGGATGCGAACCTCGGGTCGCGATCTCAAATGATTGAAACAGGTTTTCCATGCCTCGTGACAACCTCCTTTAGGTATATTCTTGCAAGTTTATCCCATATAATCAGTATCTATCTTTGGTGTGAATAATTGCAGAATTAGTGAGTCGGTCCACATTCAACCAGTTTGTTATTTGTAGCCTTGCGACGGAACGTAGGTAGCTTTGATGACAACATTCAATAGTGATGTGTCCTCATTCCCCATTCAGGTCATCTTTGGCTTGTGTACCAGATTCCTGCATGGTCTTTGATTCGTTCGGGATTGACTTTAGCACGGTTAAGCATTGCTAAATAGGTGGCGATGTCGGCTTTAATATTGGGCCACCAATATAGCTGCTTCATATTCTTGGTACATCTCTTGTCAGAACTACGGATGATAGAGTATTTTTGCATTTTGTTGGACTCGTAATGATACACAGTCCGCAAATCGCCATATCAGGGTCAACCATACTCTAGCCATTGAGGCGTTGAAGTTACATCCGCACAAGGGTTCCAACTTTTCGTCACTAATCGCTCTGTTTTTTAGCGTTTTCCACAAACTTTCCTCCACATCTCGATTTTCTTGATGTTCTCTGGGTTCGTGCTTCAGTCTGAGCATTCCAAGATTTTCTGGAAATCCAAGCTAATTGTCTGACTAAGGCTCGAAATCTTATGTTTGATCTCTTCATTACTACTGCTATGTGAATCAAGCAACAACGTTTGCCTTTCCCGGGTGATTTCGGGAATCTCACTAATCGTTATCATGAGAACTCTCTAACCTCGAAGTTGCCTCATGTTAAACTCTTTATGTTAAGAATGTGTTGTTGGCTATTATGTTCACGTGAACACTGTGACTTGGTTCCATACTGGTATGAGCCTCTAAATCTTGAGAGCGATCATACTGCTCCATCGTTCCAATTCATGAGTCGTATAATTATTATCATGAATCTTCAACGTTGGCGTGAATGCATAAGCAATCACCTTTTCTCTTTGCATTAACACAGCGCCACAAACCATTCTTTGAAGCATCGCAGTATGCGTTAAAATCTTCACATTCCTTTAGGTAAGGAAGGATTGGTGTTTTTACTGCTACAACTTCCTGCTTATTTATACAGTTAAAAACTATCTTCTTGTTTATTACCCAAAACAAAACTAGATTTCTTCTGATGTGAGCTTGTCTCGGTTTGGCGATCTTTCATAACCTTCATATGAATCTCCGATAATACCCAGAAATGACCTAAAAATTTGACGAATCTACTGGTTGGGACTTTAGGAGAATGGCCCAATCTTTATGGATTCGTTTGGGGCTGGATCGATTGAATACCCTTCACTTAAATTACGTAACCTAGGAACTGTTGTTTTGGATCCAAAATTCAACATTTGGAAAAACTCTGGCTTACAACTCCACTTTTTAAGCAAAATTCTAAGATTAGCTTAATGGTACTCTTCTGCTCTTGCTTGTTCTTTGATATATCAAGAATTCTTCAATAAAGACAATCACAAATTTATCCAGGATATGGTTTGCACACCCGTTCAGAAGGTCATGAATACGGCAAGGTGTAGGTGGCGTTTGTCAAACCAAACGGCATAACTTGAAATCTCACATTGGCCATATCGGGTTCCTGGGAAGGAAGCGGTTTTCGGAATGTCTTCTTCTTGAACACCTCCAGTTTGGTGATAAACTGACCTTAGGTCGATCTTCGTGTAGACACTCGACCCTTGATGTGATCAAATAAATCATCAATACTTGGGAGCAGATACGGTTCTTCACCGTTAGTTTATTCTGTTCCTGGTAATCTATGCACATTCCGGGACGGTCGTCCTTTCTTTTTGACAAACAGACCGGAGCTCCCCATGGTGAGGAACTAAGTCTTTTATTAAAAGACCTGTTTGTCAGATATGGTTACTTTAGTTGCTCCAGACAAATCTTTCATTTCTGATGGTGCCATTCGATTAAGGCGCCACGAGTACGTGGTGCGGCACCAGGTACCAAATCAGTTTGGAATTCCACTTGTCGAGTTGAGGAAGACCGCAGTCCTGAGGAATGATTTCAGGAAATATCTCGAGCTATTGGATACATCCTCAAGTAGCTTCTTCTCGTTGTCTTCAACCTCATTTGTAAGTGTCATGTGCCAAAAAGATTGGACATCCATTTAGCATGTTGTCTTGTATTTTTAGAGTACGAGATCATGTGTAGGACGACGTCTAGTGTCCCTGGTGCTTTCGTACCATGAACAATTTATTGTCTTCAATTTCCCCAGGGGATCGAACGATCTTCTCGGACACAATAATGAGTGCTTGGTATTGCCAACCAATCCTCCCAATTATAGCGTCACAAAAATACAAGTTCTCGGGCATTAAATTTATGTTGAATGGGTGGTTAGGAGATTTATTATGCAACCCTAAGGATAGTGTTTAAACCTCAATTATCCACATGTCAGCTAGTTCGACATCATAATAAGTGATCTAATGTTGATGGATGATATCATTTGGGGATACTAAATGCCAGAAGTAGACAAAAAGATCCTATCGAACAGTATGAGAACAAAAACACAAGCATAGCGTTGTTTGAAGGAACGTACCCGTCACGACGTTGGAGTCTGGGTTAGTCCCCGCACGTTCACACTCCCACACCACATACACTTTTTTGCTGGGCAATGTCCATCCCATCTTGGATTACCACGGTTTTTGTTGTTCTTCACGCCTTTGGACATTCCTTTCTTAAAAGTGTCCCTGTACTTCGCACTCAAAACAAGTGGTTATGACCGATCCGGTGCCCTTCTGGTTGTTAATGTTGTTGGCATTTCCCGCACCCCTACAGTCACGGGCGATGTGGCCAAATTTGTTGCATTTGTAGCACTTTGGAGCACACGGACCGTCATGGTGGTAATTGCACTTTGAGCATAGGGGTCTAGAATCCCTCTTATATTGTTTCTTATTCACCCGATCCAGCAGTGTTAGTGTATGCCTTGCACGGTTTGTTTGCCTCTTATCTTTTGTTGTTGTTGATTCTGATTGTTTTTGGAAGTGTTTTCCAACTTCCTCTTGTTTTCAGCTTGTCTTTCAAGCAATGGTACTGTCTCTTCTTGTCCATTAGTTCAGTGGCCATTTTCAACAGCCTCTTGCTATGTTTTTGGCTTTGAAAGCTACAATGTTTCCATAGATCATGTTCGGGACAATCACCGACATCCCTGTTCATTTTAGGTCTGACTCATCAGGGAACATTCTAACACACAACAGTGCTAGTTCTTGGGAAACGTTCGTTGTCTTGAACACTCAGTACCTTACACTTTCAAGTTTCCACAATTCAGCTCGAGCTTTTTTTTCATTTCGTTTCTTAGACAATACTTGTCAGTCATCTTCTTTCTAGGGATCGAACTAAGTCATTGCATAGGCAACATCATGCAGTAACTGTCATAAACATTGGAATTACCACCATTTAGGGCCTCATGCTTAAAAGGAGTACAAATAGTAGAAAATTTGGATTGGTTTTTCACTGAAGCAGTTACTTATGCGGAGGAAATACAGTCTCCATCTGTAAATCCATTAGGTTTTACTCAAACCCACTCCTTAGTGACTTGATATACAGACGGTTTACACTTCATGAAATCATGGTATAGTGCATCTTGAGCACACGCTTGTTCAGACCCCTGACCCGTTCCCGAAAAAGCTATGGCTTGTCAACGCCCTTTCTGTTTGCATCACGTGCTGCCAAAGGGCACTGACACTTGGTCAATCATAGCTAGGAGTTAGGGCATTATAAGGTGACCGTAGTGGTTGTGGTTGTTGTTGGGGCTGGTGTTGTTGTGACCAGTGTTGACCTTTTTTTTTTTTTTGGGTAAAGGGTTTCCCCGGTAAATAGTATTACACCAAAAAAGCTTCTAAGTACAAGGGATATAGGTGGTGTCCTATATCAAGCCCGTACATAGGCAACAAGCATGCACATCAAGTGCAACATACCAAAAACCAACATAAGAGTGACATGCCACTCTTATGAACTAACAATGAAGAACAACATATTGCACAAAACTAAAATAGGAAAATTCCAAACGTACAAATCACTATACTAGCGTATTTTCCTAATTTAAACTTGCTCAATGGGAGTCATTACGCCACCCATCGAACTTCCAGTACTTTTATAATGGACATTGAACGGATAACATAATAATTTGCAAAACAGCACCGCTCATAATTGAGCTTTAAATCGTCCATAGGAAACAAAATCAACAAAAAGAGATGGAGACTTCCACAACCCACTCATAGCTTCTCTTTAGATACCTTCATGAAACGCCATTGCTTGTGGACTGAATCAGAACACCATACTATGATCAAAATCTCGGACAAAAACAGATTGAAATACATTGTATCATCTTACGCAAAACCTTTAACACGGGTTTTAAATCCTATGAATTCTGTGAAACCCAGGATCCATGGTGAGTTCAATGCACAACATAAATTCCACAGTTAAAATTCACGACAACAACTTCCAACTCAAAAACCTAAAACAAATAATGAGTGAGATGTTACAAGGTATCTACAAAAACCCATACAGATCCTACTTCCATGATAACCAATTCGCTGCTACTTTTATTAACCACAAATGCCTAATAAGAACCCCTAGCAGCAGTCAATAAAACCAAACGACCAGCTTCCACTCTCTCTGCACCCACGACCAATTTCCATAACAGTACCACGAACCAATATGATCCTAGGTACCATTACTTTTAATGTTGGTTACACCATCAGAAGGTGTTTTCAAGAATATTAAACAATCAAGGGCCATAAACACCCCTCCAAAACAACAACACAACTATCACACACCGTGATCAGATATAGATATAACATATACATGTGCGCTATCAGAATCAAACCCTACATGGGTCGATTGAACAGAAAACAAACTCTAATAAAATTTATCAAAACCCTAAAAAGGAAAACGATCAATCAATAGGTATCCTTAATATGTATGAATCAAATCGAATCAAAGCAGATTAAGGTAGAGGTCGTTGTTTATATTTAATGGAGATTTCTTGATAGATCTAACAAAAAAACAATACCCGTTAGATTTCATAAAATCATAACCATGACATGACATATCCAAGATAAATAAAGTGAGATCACATCACACAGTGAAATATACAACTAAATTGTAATCAACAATGATATAACCAAATCAACATTCATTCATAAACAAATTCTATTACAAACATGACCTAATACAACCATTTCCTATATATTAGATTGGAAAAACATACATGAATGGTCTAGATACAAAATGATCATAGGTTACAACTTAAACATAATAAACCTAAGACTTACTAGCAGGATTAAAACCCGTTATACTTTGTAGGCTATTTACAAAATGACTTTTAGGGGGGGGGGGGGGGGGGGGGGGGGCCCCCCATGGGGACAAAGTCTAATCTAAAAGAATGCTACCCTCTCTGGCGCTCTGGCTGTGCAGGACCCCAGGGGGTCCCTGTTGTCACCTGTAATGCAGAAACTGTCCTGTAATGCCATCAACATTGTCCCTGTAAGGCTGTCACCTTGCCCCTGCTGTGTGAGTGACCAGTCCCTGAAGTGGAATCATCTTCTCTCTGTAGTTTCTGATAACAGTCAATGTTTGGGAATAATCTGTGCTGTCGAAGCACGATCAGCTGCCTCAACTCTTCATTCCTTTTCACGCCTCCTGCGGTCGGTCTCTAGAATATATGAAATCGCTTTGTCTCACTTGGATCTGTTGACTGTAACTTATGATCTATGAAATATGTGACTATGAACGGGTGCGTAGTGAATACCTCTTGCTATGCGCAAGATCACTCGCATCCATAGATCGTCCCCAAGCCTCTCTAGACATCCTAGCCTCAGTCTCCATCAAATGACGTGTATGTGCATGTGCACGTCTGTCTCTAAACAACATATTGACCCGTCTTCCGGAATAGCGGTTCTAACTTGATGTCATCAATCTAACATCGTGTAGATTCATATGTGTCTCGCCTAACATAGACTCAAACTTCTCTTGTGTGCACCACAACTCTGTAATCAGTACTAACTGGAGCTCCTGTAGGGGTCCTTAACAAATCTCATCCATGAATCATGAACCCATATCCAAATCTCTCTTGGGTCATGCCGGATCTTCCTGTCCATAGTGGAACAAAGCGAAATTGCCTAAGACTCTAGATAGTCTAGCTTAAGCTTAGGCAACAGGCGGAGCTCTCTCTACCTTTCGTTATCTGGGTCCTAAGAGCGATATCCTAAACTCTTCGAGTGGTAGGTTAACCTGGGGTATATCCTCTCTTCGTACTTGCAGAGGGTTAGTTAACAATACGGTGGTAATGAATAGTAGGAGCTTGATGTGGGCTCCTATGGGTGGTGGTGCATCTGGTCTGGTGGGGGAGAGTATGAAGGGTGGTGGTAATGGTAGAGAATGGGAAGTAGCTGCAGCCTCAGCTCTCATCCTAATCATGACAGCTCGATAGCCCAATGAACGAATAGGAATAGGAAGAGTGGTGTGATAACAAGGTGAGGGTTGGTGATAGTGGTATAGGTAACAAATTAGGATGATTGTTTAGAAGTGTAGTCTACGAGAAGTTACCATAGAGATTAGAAGATATTTAGGATAAGAAGATGAAGAAGTAGAGATTTAGAGAGAGAAGGTTTTAGAGCAGAGGAGTTATCAGAGATGGTATCGGGGGTTGGGTGGGAAAGGAATATGGGGTGGTGATTGAAGACCATGGAAGTTTAGTGTGATGCTGGTGGAAGATATAGCAAGCAGTCTAGGCAAACTCAGATCCGCACCTGCTGGTACATTGGTACTGGCTCTGCGAATAGTAATCCTAGTGGTATACGATTTGTAGGGTGTCAGGTGGTGGTGTGACCGCAGATCATCAGTCTCAAACGGCTCAGTCTCCTCTGCTCGACGGGGGGCAATACTGGTAATGCTAACAACTACGGGTAGGCAAGAGCTGGGTGCTCCACACCACCTCCTCGTTCCAACCTCCAAATCCCAATTTTCTTCATCCTTATCCTCATCATCGGGCCGAACGATGTCCATATCATCGTATCATCCTCTTCGATGTCAATCATAATCTCAGTCATTCCTCCTTCAGGGGCGATCAGTCGATAGGTCCTCCTCAAGGTCATCATCGTCATCCTCACTCGATCGCCTCATAGGATTCAGTCTCTGGAACATAATCAGGTGAACTGTGCAGTGAGTGGGCCTCCTCTGCATGCAGGTCTACATCCTCTAGCAACAGATCTCATACGCAGTATGTCTTGGGAACCTAGAAACATAATCTGGCGGAGGGTGGTGCACTGATTCAGGCTCCCTCGGGCCAGGCAATAATCTGGAGGGATGGGGGCCTGAAGCGCGGACTCCACGTGATGGGCGCTCTCTGGTATGTAGGGTAGCTCTAGGAAACCTCTGATATCGCCTCTCGGTGATTCCTATGTTTGATACCCACCGCCTCCCACCCTCATATGGCCTAGAAACCTCCGTGTATGTAATTCCCCATTCATCCGATATCTGTCCATGACTGTATCTGAAAATTCAAAATAGCTTATATTAGTATTTATTATAAGACTCTTATAGTAATTACATTTATATATAACTTGTATATCAATTATGAAAACATTAGTCCAACCAACTAATGCAAACAAGTAGTGTATGCATGAAAGTATGCACATATGTATGTCCAGTGTAAACCCCACATTTGTTATAACTCTCAACTTTTGAAACAGTTATAGTCTCATGCCAACTCTCTCTCATATCGACGCTCTGGTTCTCGATAACCTTTGTCTCGCTCGCTCAATCTGTAAAACTCCCCCTTAAATTGGTCGACAACTCGCGGAATAAGGGTCCGGAGGCGCGTGTATTTCATAACTGAATACACATACGATGTTTTTTTAACGACAAAAAGTCGTTTAAAACTGTTTTTTAATTGGATTTCACAAAATATTTGTTGATAAGCATAGACTCGCTTCCTCTTGTACATCCCTTGTTCAAAGTACAAAGTTTTCTTAGCCCATTCCAGTTAGTCAAACTATGTAATGCGGATCAAAATCTTTAATGCATGATATCCAAATTAAAACCACCAATGTATCCCTTGCACCTCGTGCTTACTGATCCCCTGAAAAACATTGCTTTAAAACGTCAATAATAATGTTGGTGAATTCATAGGTTTGATAAATCATATATTGTAGGACCACAAGATTTCCCCAAGTGTAAGATAATGCAAAGTGCAGACATCATATAAAATGTAAATACGTTTCTCTAAGCTCATGTCACTGAAGCTTGACGTTGTATGAATCCCCCTCCTCCCCCCCCACAATTAATGCCTACATTGCCCGTGATGTTGTTTCTAAACCCACAACATCCTTATTCGTCATATTATACATTCGTATTGCCCAGTGATAGCTTTTCATCCCTGAACGGGGTTGTCAAACCCAATAGATCTATTCATAACATTCGCGCTCACAATCCAGTAATTGACAGTTCATGATAATGGGCTCAGATTGGGTTATCGCTACTTAGGCAATATGTAATCATAATATGAAACTTAACCACTTGTGTCCAATTGTTAAAGCATTGCAAGTTTTTCACCCTGAAAAACTTATTAACACACAAAACATGTATAAAATGTGGGGCTAGAAACTCACCTTGATGAGCAAATACCAGTGTATCACAAATAGTGCGTCACGCAAATAGATCAGATGCAACCTATTTAAAATTTAAGGTCCGGTATAAGTAATAATCTCACTCTTAAATACCTGATCAATGCATAATTTCTTTATACGCTAATCACCATTCTAATTGTTTGAGTGAAAAACATGTTTAATAATTATTAAAACGTTTATAAACTACTTTTGGTAAAACGCCATAACTTTCGCATTTTAGGTCTGTTTCTTGCGTTTCTTTATGCCCATATTTTTGTATTAAGACGAGTTATCGATATTTGACATTTTCATAATTTTGGTCCTCTGATGAACAGTAACTTTTACTGTTCACACCAGACATGAGTTTACTTAAATCGTTTTTGTTGTCGTAAAACCCGTAAACGTCGTATTTTATTCGTTATAGCTCCGTTTTTAACGATTCTTTCGAGCACGCTCATGTTATTGAAAGCTTCTATAATTTTATGTGGTTTTCAAAAATATAACTTTCTGTCATGAATTGTGTTTTTAATGTCATGGTTTTTAAAATCATTTTTATTAACTTTTAACTTATCGAAAATCGCGAAATTCATAACTGATTCGTTTATAAATTGAAAAATGCGGATTCTTATCATTTTGGAATCATAAAAATGGTTGTTTTAGTTGATAAAAATATCTAAACTTGCTGTTTGTTGGAAGGTTTTTTAATAAAGTTATTTTATAAAATTCGTTTAATTAACGTATAATATAACTCGTTTTTAACGTAACTTTTTCGTTATTAATCCGTTTGACAAGTTTCTTACCTTTTCGGAATCGTCATGATGTGTAGAATTTTATAAAAACATGAAATAATATGTTACTTACACGAATTTTGGACAGAATGTGGGATTGAATTTGCTAGGTCCATTTTTAACCTTTGTTTCCATTATTTATCATTTTTGTAATCCACCAAAAGTCTTATATTTTATATATATGTTATATCATACATATATTTGTGTCCATAGTTCCTATCGTTGTCTTTTTTGTCCAATCTTTACAAGTCCATCATAATCCTTTATAAATCATAACTTTCATAATTAACCATAAATCACTAGTTTTATATATAACCATTTTACATAAAACCATGTGTGTACAAGTCTTCCCATCTTGTTATAACCTTATTGTAATGATCATATGACATTACTACAAGTCCATAATCAACATTAACATGTTATTTACCTTTCCTTTACTTGTAACATGTTATGTAACTTTATAAACCCTAATTAATACATAATCATTTTTATGCTTAACCAATAAGTCTATATATCACGTAAGTGTCAATTTTAAAATGTGGGTCTTTTACTCATATGATTATAAAAGTGTACACTATGATGACAACATAGTAAAAAACTTCCTTTTTACATGATCAAATCCTAAATGGATGATTCCAAGCTACAATAGAACTAAACATATGCATATTAATGGAGAAATGTAAGATCATAAAGAGTTCTAGATGACTTATGGTAAAATGTAGATTATGACCAACAAATAAAATCTAAAACCCTTGTTTGATTAAAATCCAAAGCTCTGCATAAAGGAAAACATAGTTTTCTTAATAAAACCTTAGCTTTCTTTCACTTGATTAATACTTGAAAATGCTTAGCCAATGCTTGGAAATACCTTAGAATATCTTAGGATGGATGTGTATAAGTGTGTATGGGTTGTAGAAAAATTGCTATGGATTTGGTTGGGAGTTGGTTTGGAGCCGTGGGCTTATAGAGAGCCAAAGGGAGGGTTTGTTTGATTTTCTAGTTAAGTGTTATGAGTTGTGTGATGTTATCTCAATGCATGCATGTATATATGATATAAGATTAGTCAAAGAGACATAAAGAGGGTCTTAGGGGTTCCTTGGTCAAGGTCTTTGGTCAAATGTTGAAGAAATTTAATACATGTTCCCTAATAGTTGAGGTTATCCCATGAAAACTAGGAAATGTGTTTTCTTATGAGATTTTCTTGCACACTTTGGTCCATATCCGGCCATAGAGAGATATACATGATATATTTATGTAATTTTTATGTATTGGGTATAAATGTGGGTATTTGTTGAAGCGTAGAAAAGATTTGGTGGTTCCGGGAGTGCCTAAACGCAATTTATCGCGAAACGTATACACTTTACGTATCCGATAAAAATAAAATGAACAAAGTTAATAATTATCCTCAAAATAATTACTTAACCCTTGCTTGATGTAAACATTTAATTGTTTGATGCCCGTTTACATTGAACGCTAATTTTTAACTTACGCGATTTAAACTTATTTCATGAAATCACAAGCAAACGCGTACAACACTAAAAATTAAATAGTAGATTTATCGACGTCGTCAATAACTTGAAAACACAGGGTGTTATATGTAGTGTTTGGATATGTGTTTATTAAATTGGTAAAACATATTTTATACAAGAATATAGGCCCAAAAGGTTCTTTTATATATGTGTTTAATAATTCCACTAAATATATTGCTTATAATAACTTATAAAGGCCGAAAGGATTTATAACTTGTGATAACTCTATTTACTAAACTTATAAACACTATTCCAAACACATCATTATCTAAGTGATCATTGCCTAAACAAACATACCTTAATCATTTGATTGAATCATCTTTTAATCACTTTCGTTATAACATTCGATATATGCAAGATTTGGTTAATTTGATCCGTGACAATCTTATTAACCTTAGCACATTAATTACAAACTGTGAAAACTTCAATTCCCGTGAAACAACCTGGACTTACCTAAAGCTATACTATACACGAACGGGTATACTTCCCGAGTGTTGTGTTTTTAGTAAAAATTGGTATTTCTAGTATTATAAATTTAAAGCTTGCAAAACACACATCAAGTTTTTGGCGCCGTTGCCGGGGAATTGTTTAAGTTGTCATCAGTTTGTTGCTTGTTTTAGGTGCTATTTTGTTTCACAAAATTTTCAAACTCGCCGTACCGTTTTCTGGTAAACGGAAACCAAAAATCATTTTTTTTTCAGAAAGTACGCCGCACATCCTATTTGTGGGCCGGTTTTCTTGAAAACCCAGGAAGTACGCCGTACTTTACCCAAGTACGCCGTACTTTCTGCAAATTTTCACAAACAGAATCTTATTTCAAAAACCAAAACCAAAACCCCCAATCTGTTAGTCTTAGGTTCTATAATCATTTGGAATTGTATTTTATCTGATTATATGCCTTGTGTATTTGTAATTATCTAGTTTATCATAATATTCGAAAAAAAAACATAAAATTTCCAGAAAAGCCGGCGCACTTTTCCTAAAGTACGCCACACTTTTTCAAAAAAAAATCTTTTATTTATTTATCCTTATTTGCTATATATAATTAAATTAAAATATATCTAATTTATAAATCTATAAAAAATGAAAATAATTTACTTTATTTTTATTATCCTATTAACCTTAATTATATATATATATATATATATATATATATATATATATATATATATATATATATATATATATATATATATATATATATATATATATATATATATATATATATATATATATATATATATATATATATATATATATATATATATATATATATATATATAAATGTCTTTTTGCAAAATACTTAACATATGTATAAATCCCCAATATTATGGAAAACAACTTGTAAGTCT